>MJUU01008835.1:65435-94774 GCA_002080025.1 Modiolus philippinarum
AGTACATCATTCCTGTAAAGTTTGGTTGAATTTGCTTAAGTGCTTTCAGAGGAGAAGATAAAAATGTAATTTTCCCACAGGGTCCAATCTTGAACTATGCTCCGTGCTGGCGGCCATGAGCAATATTTGTTAAGGACCTTTAGTACATCATTCCTGTAAAGTTTGGTTGAATTTGCTTCAGCGGTTTCAGAGGAGAAAACGAAAATGCGATTTTTCCCATAGGGTCAAATGTTAATTTTAAGTTCGGCGCTGGTGGCCATGTATTTTATCGGATCGGAACGAAATGAGCAATCTTTGTAAAGGACCTTTAGTACATCATTTCTGTAAAGTTTGGTTGAATTTGCTTCGGTGGTTTCAGAGACGATGAAAATTTGAAAAGTTAACAGACCACGGACGGACGGACGACGGACGCCAAGTGATGGCAATAGCTCACACTCACCCTTCGGGTCAGGTGAGCTAATAAAAATATAACGAATGCCGTACAACGCAGAGGGATTAGACGAGTTGCTCAACGAGTTTCATCCATTGCGTTGATCGACACGAGTGACATTTTTATTGATATTCATGATGTTTGATTAGTTATGCTTTTTATTATATCGATTTTCTACTCAAAAACCAAGATTTTAGATGCGGTCTTTTTTTCATGCCAGTTGTTTACATGACGACGACATTGAAGATATATTGTGACGTCGCTTCATTAAGGATGTATTCTCCTGAGGGGTCAAAATTTTCCTGCATCATGTTTTTCCCGAAACCTATATTTTAATAATGCGTAGACCTGGAAAAAAAAATCATTTTTGAAGAGAAAACCATATGTCCGTGTGCATTTTTTTTTTTGCGCTACAGTCATTTGAAAACCCCTACTTTTTGGCAATTTGGTGCAAATTTCATCAATTTTGGTCTATTTTGGCGCCATTTTTGGTTAAACTATCGATTTCTAGCATCAAGTTTTCTCTCACATTTTCCTGATTGTTAGATATCGTGAGTCTAAAGAAATATCACCAGTAAAAAGCATAGTTCCGTGATGATATAAGAAAGTTTTGTAAGAAAATGTGACTTTTTTTTCGCTCAAATTCAAGACTTCGCAAAAATTGTAAAAATCTAGATTTTCAAAATTCCCATCAACTGCACTGTCAAAACTCACAATTTTTTGTTTAGAAAGTTGGACAATTATATCTTTAAGAATTTTGAAAAGAAATCATATGAATAAGATGAGTATTTGTCTTGAAAATTTATTTTTATTACCCCTACCCCAAAATCGTCAAAATTCCTACCGAGATCAATGGCAAAATTTTGTCAAAAATTAAAATTTTCCATTTCTCGAAAACTACTGGTCATAGGTACATGTACATAATTTTTATAAATGAATAAACAAAATGTCACTCGCAAGGTGTTTTAAGTTCTAGAATTATTGATAAACGAGATTTGAACGAGACTAAAACCTTGGGAGAATATATACATCCTTAAGGATGTTCGCTGGTCATGTTTATGTATTCTGTCAGATTTTCGGACTTCTCTGGTTTTATCCATTTAAGAGCGTAATATTTTTTTTTTGCTCGGTGACCCTTAATTTTTTTCCATAATTTAATTTTAAACGTCTTTTTGAGCATTTTATTCAGTTGGTGTTATTTTGTCACTTTCATTATTGGATAAACATTGCTCATTTTAAAGCTATGAAAAATGCGGAGGAGTTCGGTTTCCCGCCATTTTTTGGAAACACTTGTTCCTCAAATGTTTCATCGGTAACCTATTGATTTTTCTGGCTTGAATTAATTCTTTGTTGATTTTCTAACAAAAGATTACATTTAATTGAAATCCTTGTTATTTTAAAATAGACCCGCAAACATCCTTAAGATGTCATCCGCTGACTAGAAATCCTTTATTTTCACTGTTGACAATATGACATTCATTTTACTGAGAAAACTCAACATATCAGTGCTATCTATAAAATAATTTGTATTTTAATCCAGAAAAACACAACAAATGCTAACTTACTCATAAGCATCTAACATGTAGTCCAACATTCTATATCCATTTCTGTTACAAGCAACGTGAAGCCATGGATACGTTGGATCTGTAACTAACGGTTCAAATCTATCCATCAATTCTGGTACAACATGCTGTGTTTTCTGTAAATTAATTATGTTAACATATTCAACCTATAATACATGTTGCTGTTAAACTGCAATGAACATCGGTTTAAAATAATAAAAAAAATAGGTATATAAAATTATGATGAACATCGGTTTAAAAAAATGGAATAAAAATAACAAAATGTGATGAACAACAGCTTAAAATAATGGAATATAAATATCAAATTGTGAACACCGATTTAAAATAATGGAAAAAAATGACAAACTGTGATGATCACGATTTAAAATAATGATATAAAAATATCAAATTGTGATGAACATCTGTTAAAAATAATGGAATAAAAATATCAAATTGTGATGAACATTATGTTAAAAAAAGAAATATGAAAAAATAGCAATGCAATACTGTCAATGATTGTTCAAACATTCACTCTGTCACTAATTTTGAGAAAAATTAAGTTAGAGGTAAAGGATGTTTTATGTCTGCTGAAAATTTCTGGGCTTTATACAAAAGCAATATAAGAGAATTTGTTAAACAAGATTAGGGGACAACTAGAAAAGACAGCTATACCCACACCAGTCTGCTATTTTCTTTTTTGTTTAAATAATAAAGGAAAGGATATGGAGTAAATGCACATGAGACAAAGTCTCTACAAATACATGGTAAAAACAAGCAAAGGATCAACACTTTTATTGTTGTTTTTCATCTTGAAGTCACCATGATTGTGATGAACACTTAAATAAGGCAGTTTCAGCTTCCAAAATAATTAGCAGCTGAAACAACTATCCTGGAGATGCATCTACAAAAATCAATGATTATCGGTGTTGTGTACGAGGACACACACTTTATACTGAGGTGCTTATGCATGAAAAAAGGGTAAAGATGACATTTTACCTGTAACATAATGTGTCTATCCAAAGCACATCCACCAACGAAATATTACTTATCTCTCTGTTTAAGTACTAGTAATTGAGATCTCAACTTTAAAGTTCACTTGAACCCCAGTGTCTTGACGTGTCTAAATTTTTATCATGACCTAATGACTATACAGGAAGTGTCTACCAACTAAATATTCCTATACTTGTTCCAATATATCACAGATTTGGACGTTTATACAAACATAAAGATGAGCACCTCATGCATGAAAGGTAAAGATGAACATATTTTTATCAGGAAGCATTTGATTATCCATGGTCCATCTACTGACAAAATATTATTCGTCTACCTGTTCCAGAAACTAAGATCTGGCCTGTGAAGCAAAGTTCACTTTACCCTGAGTTGCTAAGCAAATAAAGGTCAAGATTCAAATTTTGATACCAACATCAAGAATTCTTCAATGTGCATTAATTGACATGAGTTCATCCATCTACTTGTAAAAGATGCATGGACTATAACTTTGTTGAGGATTGAATACATCGGCAAACGAATACCGAAGCAAGAACGAGGGAGGGACGGACAAAAAAACCAACATCCCTTTTACATCTACGTTGGGCAAAGGGATAATTAAGGGCTATCATTAATGGCATGATATAACTACAGTGCATAACAAATCATCTTGATCTGCACTGATGAGACATAAGTTGTCGAAATGCGCATATGCAGAAAATAAATTCACAGTCACTTCGGTATTTTGTTATTTATTACCACTGGGTCGATGCATCTGCTAGTGTATTGTTAGTCCCCGAGGGTATTCACCAACCCAGTAATCAGTACTTTAGCACTGACCCAAAAACTGACTTTATTGAAACTAGCAAAATCTAAATTTCAAACTTTTGTTTAAAACTAAGGAGTATCTCCCTCATGCAGAGCTCTGTTCTTTGCTGAGTTTTGGCTTTTATACTTAAATCCTTTTGGTTAATTGTTCTCTATCAGCTTTTACACACTTTCCAGTTAACAATGGACTTCCAAATGTTTTGGTTTGATCTGTACTGATGAGACATAAGTTGTCGAAATGTGCATTTGCAGAAAATAAATTCACTGTCACTTTGGTATTTTGTTATTTATTACCACTGAGTCGATGCATCTGCTGGTGGACTGTTCGTCCCCGAGGGTATTCACCAACCAAGTAGTAAGTACTCACGCTGGTCTATGATAACGCAGTGGCAACGGTGCCAATGCGCTGACAACGGTCTTTGCAACGCACAAACAACGCAAATATATGGTATTACACGCGTAGATCTGACGGTAGGTTTTATTTTTGGTGTTTTAAGATTTTATTGTAATCCATTAAAATTTTGAAAATACCACACGGAAGGTGAAAATAATTGCGGAATCAGGATGTTACGTTTGTTAAGTGCAGAAAACTGGTGTTTAAGAATAAAACTATGAACAATTTGAACGGTCGAACAAAAAAATAAGTGTCAAATGTGGAATTTCCTAATTTTCTCTCAAAAATATATTCATTTATGAATGAATAAAGCAGCATAACGAAATGTTATGTCCTTTCCTATGTTTTTCCAAGATTTAGATATCTCAGATCTTCGTAAAATCGCGTATTTGCATTACAAAGAATGCAACGCATAAGATAACGATTCAGGTACAACGCAAAGACAACAGTCTGTCGTATTACTTCATGATGACATAATTAGTCTGCAAGTTGCCTCATTGAGTTAAAACTACTCTCCAACATTCGATTTTTGATTTATTAAAAAGAACATGCACTTTGTGACAACTTTGACAGGTCGAAATGTAAAAAAAACGGGAAAAAATGCAGAAAACTCGATGTCTAATTGCAGCTGTAACTCTAAATAATGAGTCTGGACTAGGGGCCCCTTTTGAACATATTTCCAAGATTCACGGAAAGACTGATTGACGTACTTCTTCACTCACTGTTTTTCGGACAGGTTACGAATCGCGCATAGATACCTTCAAGTTCCCCAAATTCATAGATTTGAAGGAAAAAAATCAGTGAAAACTATCAGAGATATTTAAAACCAGAAACTCACAGTAAATTCCACGCTGGCTACGAGCTCCTGTGGGTTTGAAGTCGAAATTCCAGTAAGGTGGGACAGGACGAGATGCCTTGCCCATTTAGTAAAGAAATGCTGACCAATACCTCCAAACAGCGATAATTTTTGTTTTTTTTAAGCGTACCATAACATGCTCCATAATATCACAACTTGATTTTAAATAAAATCAGTTCAAACTGAACTCCAGAACCATACAGCTTATTTGCCACATTTATGATTCCTGCTTATTGCCTAGAACAAACAGTCGGTCCCATGTCATGCGTGTATCTCATTTTCACACTAAATGTTGAATATATCAAACTTTGTAACTAATAAATGTGAATTTTCCCCTTGTAGAGGTTATCAGAAGGCATTACGTCATCTCTTTTGGTCGTGATAGCTCGGCATTTGATGGTCCATGGTTCCTCATACATTTACGTATATGTTAGACAAGTGGGCTTGGGATAATTAGCTTAAACTTGACGGTCCCAATAATTAAGCATCAATTTATGAAGGAAATATTATTTCTCAAGGTTTTTAAATAAAAAAATACCAATAACCAATAAACTAAAGTGTAGTTGACCACATTTTTATCTGAAATTAGCTTGAAATTTAAGATATCTCTTATAGGATATATCATATGCTATGTACTTCACCGTTGTTTTTGCGTTGTAATGAAATCGTTGTACTGTGCGTTGACTTGAAAAATACCATTTAAGTACTAATTTACAAATGTTCAACAAAAAGAAATATTTGGAAAAGAAACAGAAAAGTAGTATGTTTCTTTATGCTTTAGGTTCCATTCATACATTTATGTATTTCAACAAAAATTTCAGAAAATTTACAAAAAATCACACATTTCCGCATTTTTCAATTTTATTATAATATAACTATTTCGAAATACTTTAAAAGCACGATACAACGATTTTTGAATAATTTCTATATTCCGTGTGGGTATTATTAACAATATAATTAAAAACTTTATACTGACTAAAATTCATAAAATAAAAATGTGTGGCTTCTCACCGCCATATTTTCCCGTTGTATGTGCTTTGCGAATACCGTTGTCAGTGTGTTGGCACCGTTGTCACTGCGTTATCATGGACCAGCGTGGTACTTCGGTGCTTACCCGAGAACCGACTTTACTGAAAATTGCAAATATCTAAATTGTAGAAATTTTGTTTAAAATTAAGGAGTATCTCCTTCATGCATAGCTCTGTCTTTAGCTGAATTTTGGCCTTTCTTCTTAGATCCTTTTGGTTAATTGTTCTCTATCAGCTTTTACGCGCTTTTCGGTTAATGGACTTCCAAATGTTTTGGTTTGATCTGCAATGATGAGACATAAGTTGTCGACATGCGCATATGTAGAAAATAAATTCACAGTTAACTTCGGTATTTTGTTATTTAGACATGTTCGATAAATCAATCGGGGGTATAATATTATTCTTATTCATGAAACAACAATTCATACACTAACATGTCGTTGTCCAATTGAGAAGGACATTTCTCACATTTGAGCCAAGCCAATACCTATTTTGAGCCGTTTGAGATATCCGTGTCTCAAAAACCCACAAAATACATCATGACATCATAGTAAGTTGCTTAGATATTGTCGATGTTAACTAGTTATAGCGTATTTCCGCTTGTAAATGTAATATTGTAATAAAAATTAAGATTGACTGGGCGGAGTTTGCCTTAAACTTTGAACTGGGGTAAATCTACTTTTTCAGTGTAGTGCCAACATTAGGTGTTAAAAAATTGCAATCAAATTAATCATAAACAATCATGTAGTTATCTTTATAGTGAACACTTTTAAAATCAAATAGTTTGTATTTTGTATGCCCCAAGATATAAATAGGAACATTCACCAATCAAACAATTATTGATCTGTTAATAAGATAACCATGTATTTGGTCTATTGTTTTGGAATGATCAAATCCTGAATGACAGGTAACTCCGCCCAGTCAACTTAAACTTTTCTTACAATAAAAGCAACCAAAAAGCGTTGGAAATGCAAGATTAAGAAAACTCAGACACCTCCGGGTGAGATTTCAATAGTTCCCTGACTTGGCAAGCCTCGTCAGAGAAATATTGTAATCTTACACTTTTGGTATGAGATTTCTCGATCTTGCACTTTCAAGATTGTATTTTTCTCAACAATATTTACCTGAAAGGTGACATCATAAATGAATTTGTAGATAAATCTGTGTATTAAAATAGATTTCTTCTCCATTTGTGTGAGAGTCAATCTTCCCATATCTTCCATCACTTCATGATTTAGTTTTTTAATTCTGGAACACAAAATGTTAAGTATAGTTGTGAATAATATTTTATGAAAAGATATGGAGTAAATGAACATGAGACAATTTCACATATGTCAACTCCAACCGCAACAATTTCAACGAGCCGTATGGCCAATTCGGAAATCAACCCCCACCAGCAGCACCAGGACCCAAACAAAGGAAATCCATAATTTCAAAAATTGTTTAAAACGACCAAAACCAAATGAAACCCGAATAATCAGTAATATCAAATAAGTTCATAGCAAAAAAAATGTGGACACTTTAATCATATATAACCCATGAAAAATTTCCGATCTAACAAAAAAAAAACACATTAACTATGCCAATCAAAGTGTCAAATATTGACAAGGTAGTAGGACAGGAAGCAAGACCCGTACATATCTAAAAGCAAATTCTACAATTTGCCATGATCATACAAAGCCTTTGATATTTTTTTTATTTTTCACATTTTCTGAGAAAAATGTGCCATTAAATTTGATATTGAGTCCAACCAAATATAAGCAAACCACATACTACATAAAAACAAAATAAACTAATAACGTGAAACATGAGAGGGCATATCAGAAACGAAAATCTATTACTAGTGTATTGTAAGAAAAGTTAAGGTTGACTGGGCGGAGCTACCCGTCACTCAAGATTTGATCGTTCCAAATCATGAATAGGTACAATAGACCAAATACATGGCGATCTTATTGTTAGAAAAGTTAAGGTTGACTGGGCGGAGCTACCCGTCACTCAGGATTTGATCGTTCCAAATCATGAATAGGTACAATAGACCAAATACATGGCGATCTTATCAATAGATCAATAATTGTTTGATTGGTGAAAGTTCCTATTTATATGTTGGGGCATACAAATTACAAACTATTTGTTTTTGAATAGCGTTCGCTAATGATTACTAATGATAAACTTGATTGTAATTTTTTAACATCTAATGTTGGCACTACAATGAAAAAGTAGATTTACCCCAGTTCAAAGTTTAAAGCAAACCCCGCCCAGTCAATGCAGTTTTATTACAATAACATACTTTAAAATCTTTAATATTTCCTGAATAGCATCTCCGCTATTAGTATCACGTAAGCTGAAGTCATCTTTACCATTCGCAGTTGGAAATGGTACTTTCTCAACGGTCTGTAAAAACTTTTTTATCTCATTGATATTATCCTGAAAACCAAACAAAATGGTTACATAGCTCAGTGAAAGCTCAATGTTACAACATAAATGGAATGTGATCGTTATGTGAACACAAGACGAACAAATTAAAATGAATTTGTTCAATAGACATGTGCACACTCCAACTGATTCATTGTATTCATAAACAAATATTTGGTTCCTGCTTACAATATATGAAACAACTGCATTGCTTGAATAAAAGAATTAAATCATTCAAAATACATATTTTTGTAATATCTTAGGCACACACACACACACACACACACACAAGAACAAAAAATATTGACCAAATTAAAATCCTATATATAAGACATTAACTGTAAATCGTTGGTTTGAGCAAAGTTAACTTCCAAACCAAAAAGTGCAAAATTTTGAAAGTCAATCTGTGATGTCCTTGTGTGAACACTGACATAAAAAGATGTGAAATACTAATGCAACTGCTCACCAGTAACAAATATCAACGAGTGGACGACCTTTAACAGATGCAAGAAAATTATAAACTTTAACATTTTATCTTTCAGTCAGTGGAGCATTAGTGTTTTAGACAAAAACGGTCATGCAACTGATCTGTTCTGATTCTAATGAAACTGCATATTAAATATCAATGGGCTATCATAAACAGACACAAGAAAAGAATCAACCAAATGTGAACACCACTGTGAAATCAACAAACCTAAGTCATGTCTTTTTCAACAAAAAATAGGTAGCTGTAAAAATAACCAATTTAAAAGTGTATTTACAAATTACCTTCCAAAACCATACTTCCTTAAAGTTTTCATTTTTGATAATTTTCCTATCAAGATACTGCATATTTTCTGTTGGAACTGTTACTACAGCTCGAATCAAATGATACCATTTCTTTGTATCTCCCCTGAAGTACAACCAAAAACAAGATTGTTTTAACAAAGTTCTGCTAACAAATTCAGTACTGTCATGTCAAGAATAAATGAAGACAAAAGACTGAGTGCATTTACATGTATAACAGTACAAAGTCATACATATGCATTCTCTAATAATTACCCACATAGTATGTAATTTAAATTACTAATAATAAAAAGTTTGAACTAAACAAGTAAAAATATGTCTCGGTCTAATTCTTCCAATCAAACAATTTATTTCCTTGAGGTAACAATTTAAAAGCTTCTAGACCTCAGAAAATTGTTATAGCAAACAAGTCAGGAGGTCAGGTTAATAATCTTGAGCATTTAGCTAACAATTGACATAGCTTTTTAAGTCAAAATTCAACCAAAATTTATGTTATAGTCTTTTTTGGTGATGATTTCATATCATAAGTCAACAAAATGCATGATAATATATCTCAATAGTTTTTTTTTTCACCATATACTTTTTGTATTATTTCTAAATCTTCAAACCATTAACACTCATGCAAGACGGATTTTTACAAACCTTTAGAATTTAAACAAAAAATTTTTGCAAGTAACTGCTCCTTGGTAAATTATTTCTTAAATCAAACTATTGTGACAGAGTGACATAAATACTCCTGATTGAAAAAATATAAAAAATCCTTCAAAAAGCATGTAATTATAATGAAATAAAGGTAATAACAAAATTAAATGAAAATGATGAAACTCAAACTAGATCCGTAAGTTGAAAACATCTCTGATAGACATACCTCCACTTCCCTATTGTTTTACAGAATGATTTTCAAATAAAAGCTTTATGAACAAATAAAGGGATATGGAGTAAATGTGCATGGGGCATAGTCCCTATAAAACATGACAACATGGTCATGGCTGCATCCCACATCAAAGTCTGGACGGACGGATCAATGAAAAATTGAAGTTAAATTATCTCCTCTTCATGGTGTCGGACCATAATATTTCTTCATGCACGTCTGAATAAAGTATCTTTCCTTTGTATAAAATTTCATTAAAGTGATTTAAGACAAAAAGTGTGGACAGAAAGACAGTCAGGGTGGGTCCTATTTATATCACTGCTACTAAACTTAGTTTATGAGGGTATATTTAATTTTATCATAAACGTTCCTTTGTGTGCATATGATTAATTGAATCATCAATGTTAAACTCATATACAAAATATTATGATTCGTACTATATATGAAGTTTTATTCATCTTGGAGTAAGTCCGAAAACCTGCAAATCACTGTTTTTTTCTTCAGGGTGACTACCTAAGGACTGTTGTGATCCAATCTGGTTCCATTAAGCCAACCAGTTTAAAATGAGATCTTTGAATATATTTTCCAATAGGATTAAACGTTAAACAATGTTTTTGCAATAGATTTGCAATGGACCACCTAGAGGCTACTGTGATTTGGTTTTGTTTAAATTGGCTGTGTAGTTTCAGAACGAAAAATATTGAATAAGTTTGCATTATGTTAAGCTATGTTACCTGCTGGCGACCATTCTGGATAACGAGAGAGTAAAAGATACTTTTTGCTGGGTACCATCCAGGGACTGTTGTGGCCAATTGGCCGCGTAATTTCAGGGATTAAAATCTATGAATGGAGAGTTAATGCTGGATTTTTGAATGGATGTACGAAGTTCTCAATTAAGAGATAGCGGAAGCTGATCCTGGCTATAGCCAGGTTAGCTTAACAACAAGATTAGATATAAAGCTTCTTAATATTCAAAGAAAAAAGAAGAGTTTAATTGTAGTAACCTGTCGCGTGTAGATAACATTATTTGACCAGATAAATATTTAAAAAATGAGTGATAAAAATTTACACTAATATAGCTTCTTACTCTGTATAATCGTAGTGTTCTTCCATTTGATCATACATTGTTCTGGCTACGTCATATGTTTTCTTGCCTTCAGGATCTCGTTTTATACACTCCTCGACATAATCAATCCACTCATCAAAGTTTCTGTCTGTCTAAAAATATAATTAAATAACTTGCAAAGCACACTTATGAATTTAGCAAACAACTTTTATGGAGAAGAAGTGTTTGCAATAACGACATTATAATTGCAGTTAATCAACTCACCAAATCATTCCTGGTAAATAAGAATTTAAGGAACTGGATATTAATATATGACGAATTTATTCACAGAATAAGTATATCCTTTTCGAATTGTTCAGAAGATTTCAAAAGCCTCTGAAAATTTCAAAAACTTTTCTATATAGTGAAGTTCACATCAGAACATTCTGTGAAATTATATGGATCTTTAATAAAATTGTATCTCCTGCTCTGATATTTACCAACCGCTAACTTTGATCTAAGATTCCCAATCTGCAATGCTTATATAGAGAAAGCTTCATTGCATAGGCAATAATTACCTTCACTTCTTTGTCTTCCATTTTTGCTATAACATCAAGGAAGGGGCGCATCAAAGACTCCACACCTTTGGTTTTCTCATTTTCAAATAACAGCTTAAACAAAGCTAAAATATCGGGCCACAATGCATCCAGCTGTTCCCCTCTATAAAAAATTTAAGTGCAAGCAGTTATAACATACTTGAATTCTACCAGAAGCCTTTGATTGCTCGCCTGCTACACTTCTTGTTCGGTTTCAAATGACCAAGTGGTTTCAAAGCAAAATATTTGTGAAAGTTTCCCCTTTGGGTCTATCAATAAATTATGTTACCAACAAGGAGCCATCTTTGATAGAAGCAATACCTGCTTGGACCTCTCAAGTAGCATTCATGCCATATTTTTTTGAAATAAATTAAGTGTCACTATAAAAGTTTAAAAAATACTAATAAAAGGTATGGAATAAATGCACATGAAACAAAGTCTGTGCAAATTATAAATGATAAAACCAAGCAATGGAACAATGCTTATTGTTGTTCCCGAAGGGTCTACATTTATATTTAGTTTCACTGGTGGCCTTTTTGAATGAAGGATCTGAGCTAAAGAATTTAACCTGGTAAATACATTATAAGTAACATTCATGTCATGTTGAATTTCAATTAATCTACCTGTTTTTTAAAGCATATTTCTACATTTATTTTCAAACATAGATTTATCAGTGTCCAGGTTATTATTTTGAACAACAGGTCACCACCCATTACAATCACTAAAAAAGCACTTATAAAGATTATTATTGCCATGGTTAGTTGAATTCCGCTTCTTCATTCTCCATATTTCTGTGGATTAAATGTTAAAGATTAAACCATTTTGACCAATGGCTCAGTACAAAACAATACAAATCAGTACAAATCAGCACCACATAAAGGACGATCATGTCATGTGGGACTTAAACCCATTCAAGGTTTAATAAATGCATTCTTGATAAGAGTTGAAAGTGAAAGAAAGTTCCCTGCTTGAACCAACTAAACTTAAAATAAAGTATTCGTGAATAGGTTTTAACCTGTCAATTGAGTGAGTTTTTAATTCAATGAAAACTATAAATCTATGCAATAAAATCTAATACATACTCTACTCTGCATAACTTTTCTGCATTTTCAGTCAGTAATTTAACCTGTCTCCCTCTTGGAAAATCTGGACACTTCACCATATTTTGAATTTGTTTAATGTGTTCTTTAGTAACTTTGTTTCGGGGAAAAAGCTTAAATGAGAAAAACATGTACAAACAAATATGAACACGGCAAGATAAATGTATCTCAACAGAAAATAAATAAAGAAATAAAATAAAATGAAATTTTAAAATAGTAGGTTTACCATGGTAATATGCACTAAGCACTCTGTTAACGTTTCAGTGAATATCACCCATCGACCAAGCAGGAATTGTAGCCATAAAAATGGGTGCCCCATTCAACAATGATGATAATATTTTTCACTCGAAAATAAAAAAATAAAAATATATAAATCAAATTTTGAAATAGCAGATGTTCAATGGTAATATGCACTGAACATTCTCTCTCACCGAGTTTTACTCAGCTGTCTATGAGGAATTGTTGCCACAAATAGTTACAAACATTCAACAATATTGCAAAGTACATGTGTTTTAATCAAATTTTATTGCAAAAGTTGGTGAGAATGGTAATTCCACTGAACATTAGATTATCGGTCAATAAGGAGTTTTTGCCACAATTCAACAATAAGGCTTACATTTTTTCTATATATGATAATAAAAAAGATAATAATATTGCTAAAAATCAAATCAAATTTTAAAACAGTTTGTGCAGAAGAGTATATGCAATTAACATTCTTTGTAATTTTAGTGAATTCCACCAAGTGGTCTTTGAGGAGTTCTCGCCAGAAAGTGTTACCCCTATGAAGGACGGATTGAGAAACGAAGGAATGGACGGACACCATATTACTTTAAGCCCTCATGCTCAAGCAGGGATATATCAAAACTTCAAAATAGTTACATAATAGCGCACAGTAGCAATATGCACTAAACATTCTGTTTTAAGTTTCAGTGAATTTCACTCAGAGATCCTGGAAGAATTGTAGCCACAAAATAGGTATCAGAATACAGCAATAAGACAAGTATGTGTTTTACTATTGGAATACACCAAAATTCAGTAGATTAGGAATTTCAACGGCTTGTATACAGTTGCATTATGCATTGAAGATTCTTCAAAAGCTTCAGATAGAAAAAAGAAGGGAAACGGGAATGTGTCAAAGAGACAACGACCCAAAGGGGAGTAATAACAACTCAAAGCCACCATAAGATCTTCAATGAACGGAGAGAAAACCCCACACCCAACTGCAGGTCGGAGTCGGCCCCTGAACAAAGAGCAATCAAGTCCAGCGAAATAAACAACATCCTAGACTCCTATAGACATAAAGTAAACTAACTAGAAAAAGGACAAGACACACAAAGGCTAAATAAATTCCTGACTTAGGACAGGTGCAAACCTGCTGCGGCGGGGTTAAACTAGTTTTATTGGATCCAAACCTTCCGCCTACAGCCAATGCAATGTGATAAATCAAAAAACAATCGTAACAACAGTAAAATTCAGTTGGCAACAGGACTGAGTCAATTGTGAAAAATGAAACTGAAAGAAGTATTTCACCATGATCACTAAGTGGTCAAGGTAGAAAGTGTGTACCGTATGGTGGATGGACTTATACTTCTTGATTCTAATTCGCACTTAACAAGAGTTTTATAGTGAAAAAACAACATTTGTTACAAGACTGTGTGCAATTTCATTCACAAATTATGGGTAGGTATTCCCCAAATTTCTTAAATTTCAAACTTTTAAGGTGAATTTCTCCTGAATTCTTTGGGCCTCTCAACCCGAAATAAAACGATACTATAGTTTTATAGTGGGCAAGTTGCCCACCATGTAGAAGACACAATGCTATTTCGTTCGGAAAGATAAGCAGGAAACCTCAAAACATCTAAAATTTCAATCTGAAAGAGGCATAATTGTTAAACCCCATTGAACTTTTTGTAGTAAACAAAACAAAAATACCGAAGTTGCATGAGAAACAGTAAATTTCGTTATGCTGTACATTTGTGTCAAGAAGTAACCTTTCATCAGCAGCATTAAACTCAAATACATGTAATATGGAAAGCCATAATCCAAAAGTAGTTCAAAAGTTATATTACAAGTTTTAAGATCGTATGTTATCTTATGCACAAGTTATCATTCGAAACCTTCAGGGAACGAACGGAAGCATGCACAACATCGCATAATACCTTGCCACTTCTTGTGGCGGCGTATATATATTTTAAAGCTTACTCAATGAGGAATCCAAATTAACAACATAAACTGAGAAAAGGTACTTTTGTTAATGGGATATTTTTGCCATTTATAGCTCAGAAAATGGGTAGAGCAAGGCCAAATTTATAAATATACTAGTTGAAGAGAACTTCAATAGGGAGGAAACAAATTTTTAAAAGGTGGATAAAAATAACAATTTCAAGCAATTCAAAAGCATAAGATTATGTTCATCTTTAACCCTATTAGTCCCCGAGGGTATTCACCAGCCCAGTAGTCAGTACTTCGGTGCTGACCCGAAAGCCGATTCTATTTGGAACCTTACAATATCTAAATTTTTGTAAATTTTGTTGAAAACTAAGGAGTACCTCCCTCATGCAAAGCTCTGTCCTTAGCTGATTTTAGCTTTACATTTAGGTCATATTGGTTATTTGTTCTCTATCAGTTTTTTAAAATCTTTGAGTTTATGGTCTTCCAAACGTTTAGATTTTATCTGCACTGAAGAGACATGAGTTGTCGAAATGCGCATATGCAGGATTTAAATTCACAGTAACCTCGGTATTTAATTATATTTGTTACCACTGGGTCGATGCCACTGCTGGTGGACTGTTAGTCCCCGAGGGTATTCACCAGCCCAGTAGTCAGTACTTCGGTGCTGACCCGAAAGCCGATTCTATTTGGAACCTTACAACATCTAAATTTTTGTAAATTTTGTTGAAAACTAAGGAGTATCTCCCTCATGCAAAGCTCTGTCCTTAGCTTATTTTGGCTTTAAATTTAGGTCATATTGGTTATTTGTTCTCTATCAGTTTTTAAACATCTTTGAGTTTATGGTCTTCCAAACGTTTAGCTTTTATCTGCACTGAAGAGACATAAGTTGTCGAAATGCACATATGCAGGATTTAAATTCACAGTAACCTCGGTATTTAGTTATATTATAAGAAGAAATGATTGAAGCTACACAAAACCAGACAGCACCATTCTGGTTATTTAGGTCTTCATGAATCCTAGAATAATAAAGCCCATGAAATAATATAGAAAATGAATAATTGGAAATATTTTGTAAGATGTCCTTTATGGCTTGGGAACAGGAAGGGGTATCAAAAAATCCGAGCACTGATTGGCTTAGCCATTTATATATTTAGTCCATTTCTAACTGCATCAAAATCAGTCAAAATGGGCTTTTTTTATTTTATCTGTTTTCAGTTATGTTGTAATTGTTCATGTTAATTTCTCATATGAATGCACTTCAAAATTAAACATTATTTGGCTTTCTTGCTTTGTAAATAGTTAACTTTTTGTCTAGCCATCTGTATATATATTGCCCACATCTCCCGATTTTACTTGCCAAGTTTTCCTACAATAAACTCGACGAGTGCCCTGTGATCGTCTATATGTTGTGATGTCTATTGTTCCCTTTGTCGGGAAACGGATGACGGTGTTTGTAAGAGTTCTTTACCAGATATGTTGTGCTTGTTGACGACCCCACATTTTAAGTTTGATTTTAAACTTATTTTATTCATTAAAGAAAAGGATTGGGCAACAGGCAAAGCATATACAATCCCTCTTCCATAATATATGCAAAAGCTATATAAATGTCGATATATCTGATATCTTTATATGGCTTTACTCGTTAACAGCTTATTACTAAGGACATTTCTTATCCTCGTTTAAACTGAAATGTCGTTAAAATGCCCGAAACTGATAAAAAAAATAGGAAAAAACTGGGACATAACTTACATTCTTTACTTAATAGGGAATATTGACAGGATATTCTGCTTGAATCCGTTAGATTATAGCATTTGGATCAAATGCATTGGAGATTTTACAAACATACTGATCTCCCACTGATGTTGCCGAGGTCTAAAGAAATATATGATGATTATTTACCAAACCCTTCGGAAAGTTTTGAGTTTGTTTTTGCTTCCGTAATATGACAGTGTTTACCAGCAGACTAGGGTTCTTGAGCAAGCCGACAGATTAACAGCGCGCAGCACTGCATATGAACCCATTTTTCTTCAAAATTACGTTTTGTACTATTCTCTCAATTACAAGATTGTGGTTATGGAATTATTCGATTAATTATATTGGGTTTTACTAGTGTGTTCAAAATACTTTTGAGAAATGGGACAGAGAAAAGGGTACCCTAAAATCAGTTTAACTCTACCACTGGCTTTTACTAGTGTCTGGTTGTCGTATCTTTGTTCACGTTTGTCTTATGTCTCATTGCGCTTTTTCTGTACAATTCCCTGGCAGATTGTAGCATGTAATTGTAATTTTTAGCCATTGTAGATGTTCCTTGTTCTCCGTTTTTATTCCATATATCATCTATACATGTGTTTAATAGGAAAACAATATTTACATCGTATGGGTTGAGGTCTTTAAACACTTCTTTCAAACGGGCAATGCAGTATTGGAGAGATTCATGCACCACATCAGGAACATAAGCAGTGTGTATCAGGAAGAATATATACAAATCTAAAAACATTGGCCATTCATCCATTTTAAATGGTTTGACATCTTTGTAAATTTTCCTGTCTCTGAAAAAGATGTTTTAAAAATATATGAACTCATTCATGTTATTATTATTTCAAGGAAATTGCTCTGTTATTTAAGAAATAATTTATAGTAGCCATATATTTATATTGTTTTTACCACGGACTGGCACTTTATGGTGAATATTTTAACCCGAGCGACCAGCTTTAAGTCATGAAAACCGGGTTCAATTCTGGGTTATTGAAAACAAACACCTTCTTGATCTCGCTAGAGGTTGAAGACCCTCGGGTGACATCAAGATGTAGACTGACAGGAATGGGGGCCCTGTCCTTGATGGACTGGAGTTTTCTATGTATCGTGTGCGTTTTTGTCACATGTACATTCACTCCATATCCTTTCATATTTTTCTACCGTCTCAGGTTTTGTGGATTAAGTGTGGTTGAAATAACAACTGGTAATATACATAAAAGAGAAGTCAAAATACAATACATAAGTATTGGTACAAGAAAGATAACTATTGCATATTTCATGGTGGTAAAAATGTTACTAGAAATTATTTCGATTCTAATAGGACACGTACAAGGTTCCGATTTGTAGAATCGACCAATGGTACGCATAGATGAAATGTCATTTTACGCCGTTAGTTGATATGTGACGTTGCAAAAATTGATGTAAAAGTTTCTATGACGTTATCGAAAGTAACGTCAGTTGTTTATGACGATACATATATTATTTTTACCGCGAGTTTGGATACAAAGCGATTGAAGGCCGTGATATTAGAATTTGGTATGAATTATTACATTATTATCTTTTATAAAAACTTGCATATTATTATCTCAAAAAGGACTCTAGGTTATTGTTCCCTTAAAATCATAGGCGAGAAATTGTATTATACAGGCATTCGTGAGATAGTTAAAGAAGAAGAAAAGAATAGCCTATCTTTTCTTGAACATTAAACTTCTATAAAAGTGGCAGATCTACAGTATATGGCAAAAAGATACTTTTTATAATAACACTAATAGATAAAGAAAGATTATCATCCTTCATTTGAACAAAGCTTACACAGGACAAGCAGAAAGAACATATTAATAGGATAATAGATTTTTCATTTCAAATCAAAATAATTTTAGTGTATAATTATTTTCAGGATTCATCACAGATCAACTCTCGACACTTACATATATTTAGATCATATTGGTTGAGGGGGGCAAGGGTATTAGCTTTTAATGTGTTATTGGGTGAAATTGATTCTTCGTTAGCTGTTATTGCAAAATATAATGTTGTATTAGCTGTTAGTGGGTAGTTCTGTGTTAGCTGTTTTGATGAATATTCAGTTCACTGTTAGCTGTTATTGAATAGTTCAATTCGATGTTATCTGTTATTACAAATCAGTATGTAGCAGAATTTGAACAGAAAAAAAATATTATGACTGGCAAATAAGTTGTCCAACTATGTACTAACTCCATGTTATTAGATTTAATAATACAGTGCTCCGTCTTTTGAATGAATCGCTGATAAATACAGGAGTATCTTTCCCTTATTTCTATAAACATGGATACAGAGACTAAAAACCCTTAAAAAACAGAAGACTATAAGCGTGATATATATTTTTTTCTTTTTTTTAAAATTAAATTACCTAGTCCTATCTCAGTACTGACAAAGTCAAAAGCCACAAGAATATTGTCTTGGTGATGATAAGCTCATGCTTAAAGTGCAGTTGAATATGTATTACATTGTTGTACGATGTTATTTTGTGTTATTGCTGGTTGCCTAAATCCACAGTTCGTTTTTTCATAGTTTTTTCTTTTTAAATCTTACATTATATACTAGTGTATATGTTTATAGCTAGGCGCTTCAACCCCTATTTTTGCATTTATAAGCAATTGGTATATCAGTGGTCAGCCGCTTTTATTTTTGCAGATTTTTATAATGCATTTTATTTCACATTGTGTTGGACCACCCACTGTACGCATTGACCGATCATTTCTATTATCTAATATTTTGTAAAAATATCAATATGTTGTTTTCAGTTGTCAAGGATCGAAGATTTGAACAACTATCATAAGTGATTTGATTGATGTTTTGAAAATCAGTATGTGCGAATTTCCATGGATTATATTTTCTATTCTCATCATTAATGAAAGGAAGATAACAGGAAACACTTACAATGGCCGAACATTACAATCACATGTCACAATCAACCAGGTAACTGCACAAGAAAAACAATAAAATGACAAAAGACAAACATAGATAACGATAGGAACTCTGGATAGCCGGACTTGGTACCGGCACTGGCAAAAGCCAGCGGTAGGGTTAAACCGGTTTATGGGTACCCAAACCTCCCCTTTCTATATCCCGTCATGATGTATCTATTGGTGTTTGAAATTTTATTTCTTGTATGAGTGTTTTTCAATTTCAACTTGTCGTATAGATGAGATATTATTCATTCGACTTATTATTTGCGATATCTATTTAGTTCAGTATTTCACTGAATTTCATCTGTGCATTGGCGGATCCAGTGGGGGTCCGGGAATTAGAACCCCTCCCTGCTGCGTAATTATGTAGCTATTGTCTACAACTGTGCAAGTTGTTAGTCTACATTTTGTCTATTCAGTCGATTTTGTAATTCAACTTTTTATTTGCAGTGGTCAATTTTTGACCAGCTTTTTCTTTAAAGTTCAATTTGAAATAAAATAGACTAGCATCATAACATACACTTTATAACCTAAGACTTGACACATTTTTTTAGAGTTTTTTATATTTGTTCCCTTTTTTAATATATAACTTAACGGCGTTTTGGAATTTTTTAGCTCAAATTCCAAGTTAGGATTAGCTTGATTAGCCAAAATGTAGATTAAGAAGTTATACAGTTGTAGACAATAGCTTTATCAATTACACAGAGAAAAAAATCAGTCATATACTGAACCGTATAGAAATCGGAATATACTATGGCAAATGAATAATTTGGAGTCCAATCTCTACGACAAGAGTTGAAATTGAAAAACACTAAGAGCATACAAGAAGTAAAATTGAACACCAATAGCTACATGATCAGAATAGAAAATTTAATCAATGAAAATTCGCACATACTGATTTTTCAAAATATTAATCAAATGATATCGAATCTTCGATCCTTGACAACTGAAAAACATGTTGATATCTTTACAAAGCATTAGATCATTAGCAAAAAATAGGTGTAGGGTCCAACACAATGTAAAATGAAATGCGTTATAGAATCTGCAAAAATAAAAGCGATTGACCACTGGTGAGACCCACCGCTTATGTAAAAATAGGGCTTGAAACACCTGTGCTGTGGAACTAAGCAACCAGCAATAACACAAAGTAACGCAGTAAGACAATGTTATACATGTTCAACTGCACATTTCATTCTTAGCATCACGAAGACAATACTTCTTGTGGCTTTTGAGTTCGTCAGTTCTGAGATAGGACTCGATAATTTTATTTACAAAAGTATAACTTTATGCGAGATGTTACCACTTGAGGGGACAGAACTGTAAAAGTGTCTGCAAAATTCAACTAGCCTAATCCAAGACATTAAAATACAAACTAGAGGATGACATGCCCCGCGCACGGTTGAATCAAATTGGGATTTTTAGAAATTATATTTGTGTCTGTAAGACACATATGATGCACCCTCTACTATTAAATCACCAAAAAATTAAAAAGTTTTACAATGTATATTTTTGAAAAAAAAATGAACATAAATCAAATACATACCACATGCACATCTTCAATATAGGTTCAAATGAACTGCAAAATAAAAGCTTCCTAGCATTATGTTGTGAGGACAATATGAGTAACCTCTACTAATAATTCACCCCAAAAATGATAAGTTCAACAATGTATACTTTTTCCAAAAATGCATCAAAATCAAAACCCTTTCCACTTGTACATCTTCAATATAAGTAAATTATCTGTAAAATAAAACTACCTCGCATCAAAACTGTAGGAGGAGTTGTGTGGACAATCTATGTACCCTCTATTACTGATTCAACCCAAAAATGACTAAGTTCAACAATATATAATTTTGACAAAAATCTACCGAAACCACATGCACATCTTCATCAATATAGGTACAAATGATCTGCAAAATAATGACTTCCTAGCATCAAAACTGTAGGTGGAGTTGCGCGGACAAACTATGTACCCACTATTACAAAATCACCGAAAAATGAGTAAGTTCAACATCTTCAATATGGGTACAAATGATCTGCAGAATAAAAATTTGCTAGCATCAAAACTGTAGGAGGAGTTGTGCAGACAAACTATGTACCCGCTATGAAAAATCACCAAAAATGACTAAGTTCAACAATGTATATTTTTGACAAAAATGCACCAAAATTAAAATCCTTATCACAAGCACATCTTCAATATATGTACAAATGACCTGCAAATTGAAAACTTTCTAGCATAAAAACTGTAGGAGGAGTTGCGCGGACAAACCATGTACCCCACTCGGACGGACGGACGGACGGACGAACATGGCATGGGAAAACAATATGCCCCCGACTTATCGTCGCGGGGGCATAAAAATACCGAAGTTGCATAAAAAACAGTAAATTTCGGTATGCTGTACACGTGTTTCAAGGAGTTACCTCTCATCAGCTAAAGTTTAGTTTGGGCTGTTGTATTTTTCACCTTGTACAGTGATATTGAGTAACAAATAAAGCGCTTTTTGATAATGAATTCAATAAACATATTTATGATGAACAATGGTGGCCTATGAATGTGTATCTTCTCCACCAGAAAGTTGACTGCTATCCAAGTTTTACATTTATATGTTAATTAGCTGTTATTGATTGGATATACACTGTTAGCTGTTATCACTAATTTCTGTTATTGGAAAAATTAATTTGTTGTTAGGCTGTTATGGGACCCCCTTGCCCATTTCTTGGTTATTTGTTCACTATCATTTTTTAAACATCTTTGAGTTTAAAGGTCTTCCAAATGTTTAGATTTATCTGCACTCAAGAGACATAAGTTGTCGAAATGCGCATATGCAATTAAATTCACAGTAACTTCGGTATTTAGTCATTACTTCGCAGATAAACTAAAAGATAATGGATACAGTGGCTTATCTATAGACCTTGACATTTTAGTTACCAAGTTATTTATAAAATAAATAAAAACCTTGGTGGGCATGCTCACATATACCTGGCATCTTTTACAAAAACAAATTTCAAATAGATAGGATTTTTTTTAATAGAAGACGTTCGCTTTACCAATCATTATTTAGAATACTACAAAAATATTTAAGAAATCAGTCCAGCAGTTTTAGATTAGCAACCCTTTAGTGAAAAATTAGTGAAAAATTGTTCAGTAAAATATCTGTGACTTCTACAAAGTGCTCAATCATTCAGGTTCCTTTGCACCTCTCCACATGATGTACAACAGCTCTACTGAGTATAAAAGATTTTTGTGTAGCGGTTTTGAGGAGTTGCGCTTACCAAAAAACATTTTGGTAGATTAGCGGAAAAATAATTCATTTCAAAAGCCCTGTTACGCCTAGAAAAAATATAAAGTTAAAAAATGTGCATTTTCCACAAAGTGATCAAAAATCCAAATAATACACACACAAATCTTTTATATGTACACAATCAACCGTCAGAATGAAAAATTCTTAAATACAAAATTACCCAAATTGCATAATCAGCAGTAAATTTAATTATGCTGTACAAGTGCTTCAAGCAGTAACCTCTCACCAGCAGCATTAAAATCAAATAATTCCAAAAGTAGTCGAAAAAGAAGTACTCATTACCAAAAATATAGAAATCAGGGAAGCCAAAGCTTAGTGACTGACTGATAGACTAGTGAAAAACTATATACCCTCCGTAACTTCAATTGTGAGGAATAAATGTATCCTATAACAGATGATATGCTTACTTTGTAAGATATCTGAGGAATTCAGGTAATCAATGAGTCAGTCAATGGCATATCTTTCTCTAGTATACATGTACGATGAATGGATTGAAGGAAGGATGATGAACAAACAGAGGTAAAACAGTATACCTCTCCCGTTCCGAGCGAAGGAAGGCTGGACGGACAAATGTAAAACAGTATACTCTCATTTGCAGAGTGGGGGATAATAAATATTTATCTCTGAACAGTTGATTTGCTTACGTTGTAAGATGTCTAAGGAATTTAGGTAATCCATCAGTCAGTACACTTCTGTATGTTTTATCATCTAATGGCATGTCTTTCTCTGGTATACATGTGTGTTGTTTTATTGCCGCAACTAGTGTTTTCAGCTTCTCTCCTTTAATAGACTTTTTGAAAAAAGTATCAGTAATTATTGACAAATAGCTTGATTGACAATTCTATTTGTTTCTTCATATTGTAAAAGAAGATCAAAATTGAAAGGCAAAGAAAATCAAAATATTGAAGTTACTGTACATTGTTAAGTTTGTGCAGGTGACCATTTTGTCTCAAATTAATTGTAACTAGAAGAGATGCCATCAGAAAAGATAGTCATCCCCGCACTCGCCTGTTTGACACAGAAAACAGTCGTTATAGACCCTTGGGGTAATTTTCCTTTTATTTTTAAAATCAAATTATTGATAGTCACTATTTTTACTAAGAAAGTATACAAGGATATACGGTTTGCTAGGTAGAATTTCCAAAAATAAGTGGTCTTTGAGACTTTCATGAAATTTGGAATCAATTATTTTGAATATCCAATTGGTGAAAAAATGATTGCCCCAATCGAAACAAACCCTAACACTATTGTTGCTAGGTAGAATTCCAAAAATAAGTGGTCTTTGACACTTTCAGGAAATTTACCAAAATTGGAATCAATTATTTTGTAGATCCAATTGGTGAAAATGATTGCCCTAATAGAAACAAATCCTAACAGTATGGTTGCTAGGTAGAATTCCAAAAAATAAGTGGTCTTTGACACTTTCGTAAATTTACCAAAATTGGAATCAAACATTTTTGAAAACCAATTGGGGAAAATGTTTGCCCCCATAGAAACAAATCCTAACAGTATGGTTGTTAGGTAAAATTCCAAAAAAATAAGTGATCTTGGAGACTTTCACGAAATTTACCAAAATTGGAATCAAATATTTTTGAAATTCAGTCGGTCAAAATATTAGTACTAATTGAACAAATTACTACATGTATGGTTGCTAGGTAGAATTCAAAGAGATAAGTGGTCTTTGAGACTTTCAGGATATTTACCAAAATTGGAATCATATTTCTAAGTATTCAAAATTTTATTTTTTCCAAACTCTTCTAAAAAAATGAAAGCATATGCTAAAAGTTAAAAAATACGAGTCTTTAACATTTTCAGGAAATTTACCACAGTTGAAACCGGAATCAAAATTCGGAAACTTTATTGCACATCTGCAAACTATATGCAACAATTCTATCACAAAATTAAAACACTAAACTCAAAAATGAAGTAGGAGTTCCACTGACAAGCTCACAGTTGTCAAAATAGACATCTTGGGCCTCTTGTTTGCACCAAGACCAATATCAAAAATCCGAAAGCTTATTGGGCATCTGCAGCATATATGTAACAATTCTATAACAAAATTAAAACACTAAATCCAAAAATGTAGGAGGAGTTCTACTGACAAGCTCACATATATATAATAGACATCTTGGGGNAAAAATCCGAAAGCTTATTGCGCATCTGCAGCATATATGCAACAATTCTATAACAAAATTAAAACACTAAATCCAAAAATGAGCGAGGAATTCCATTGACAAGGTCCATCTAACGGACAGACGGACAGACGTACGTACAGACGGACTGACGGACGGACGGGGCCAAAACAATATCCCCGCATTTTCTTCAGAAAAGTGCGGGTATAATAAATATACTAACAAGTACTTATTTCGAAAATAATTTGCTGATCTCAGTCATCTTTTTGCAAAAGCAAAATAATTTTTAAATCAAAAAGAAAGACGTATCTTTCTGGTGTAAACTTGCTTTCAAGTCTTTATGTTTATTTGCTCTCAATCAAATTTTAAACACTTTTGCTTTTTGGCATTTTACTAGCAATGATAAGTCAAAAATTGTAGAGATACATGTAATAAAATGTACACAGAAAAATGTATATATTCATTATAATGGTCTCTGTGCAATTCCACGAACCTTTATAAATGCATCAATATCAGCAACCCCTCCTATTAACCAAGGCATAATAGATTCAACATGTGATGATCCTGGACCTAATGGTAGTGTAGCAAGCAGAAAGTCAAACATACATTCCTGACAGTCCTCTACTGATATTGTCTCTTCTTGTATACATATGCTACAATTTAGGAAATAAAAGGCTTTTAAACTGATGATTTCGCTTCAGTGATACACTGTAGTTGATTTCCTAGATTAAGTAACATTTAAACCGAGAAATTAAATGATAAATGTATATACCAATATTTCAGCAACCGTGCTGCAGCAAAACATTCAAACTACTTTCCATAAAAATGTCAAAGTGTTCAGTTAACATGTAAACATCAAGTTTAATTTAACTAAAAAAATATATATTAAGCAGTTGTTATTCATCGGCTACTATAGTGCAACTTTTAAGAACAATTTTATGAACAGAAATAGTTGACAAATAAACATAAACACAGCTTAGCCATATACATTTGTAGATTAATGAGTCAATCTATCTGGTGAAATATTTAGTACTATCAAAAACCTACCTACTGATCTATTCTCATTGTTTATATTTCCAAGAAATGTACTTCGAAACAAAACTTAATCGGATGTGAGAAGTACGGACGGGCGTATGGATTGAAGGACAAACATGGGTAATATACTTATATACTTCTTTCACATTCGTGGACAGGGCGTTATAAAGATCAATGCCTACCTAAAAATACAGTAGGCAGAAATTGCCTTTAAAATTTAAGTAAAAGCATTTTGATGAAAGCAAAAACAACAGAAGCTGTTGGCAATGCTGCTAATTTTTTAATTAAGTTTTTTGTGTAGTTACATGCTTCCCTATTTTTACATGGAGTTAAAACATTTCTAGTGTTCCAGTAGATAAGTAGTTATGTCCCTTGTTTTCTTGTCTCTACAAGCGTTTCTTCCTGTTTCAGTATTCTACTGCTGCTGATTATGTTTGAATTGCAGTCAGTGATAAGTATTATGACTACTTTTGTTTTCTACGACAATAAATAAAAATATTTTCCTCTAAATGGACAAATATCGATCTCACTTGATTCTATTTCATGAAATCACAAACTTACGTTATCATTCCACAGATATGCTGCATTGTACCACGAGCCATGTAACATCCAGGAGAATCTCTTGATACATTTGCAGTGTATTCCTTTGTACATATCTTGTTCTTGAAAACATTTAAGATATTTTTTAGTCCAGCTGCATCCAGACCTACACACAGATTTCTTGTTTTGTTTTTAATTAGATCATCATTCAGCCTACTTTCATCGTCATCTGTTGCCCCTACATAGGTATACTTCTCTATTATTTTATCCATCCTGTCTTACATGGATTCTGTAAAGTGATAAACAATTAACATTAGAGTATTCTGTATACTCCAAATCGAGAAAGATTCCATGATGGATTTTTTTTAAACACGGTCACATGCCAAGGTTAAGTTCCCAATGTCAAACACTCTCAACTGGTTGAAAGAATATACGTGTGAAAAAAGACCTATCAATAAGAATTATGCATATTAAGAAAAAACATAATGTTACAATACTATACAATGTAAGTTATAATCCAAGGTCAAAGGCATTAGGTCAAATAAGTAGGCATCAACTAAATGTGTTGCTACAATGAATTCACATGGGAGATATAGTTAATTTCATTATATACTCACTATGTTTGAATATTATCTTTAACTTGGAATCCGGGCTTGGAATGTAGTAGATTCATTTCTGGTATCAACTGAAAGGTCTTGCCACCACGCAAGTAAAAAAATGAAAGCCCTTTCACTTTTATTAAGAGATAAGCCGTTTTAAAGTTTTGCGAGACAGACAGAACAAAACTACTGTACATGCTCCCCAAAATGTTTGAAATGGGTTAAACATAAGACACAACCATGCAAAAAATCCAACAACGGAAAAAGCTGTACATCTATTTCTGATGTATATGGTTCATAAACATGAACATCTACTCCTGCTTACTAGAACATGTATTTGAGATCCGACATATTATGTTAAAGGATAATTATGTTACGTGGCATACCATAAATATGTATGCGTGAAGAGACTTTTGGTCAACAAACATGAAAGGCACTGCGTCATCTATATTATGCTAATTTAACCACAAATAATTCTTTTTTTTTCAGTCATATAAAAATATCATCATACACATATCCTTTTATCTCCTCCAATTTTCTAATACTAGCATCACTGAATGCCATAGAGTCAGTTTTGAATTTTGTACTCTATATATACATAAGCCTAAATTATGTTTAAAAAATATCGCTTTGTATTTATTTGGCAAATTATATTAATAACATTTTAAAAAGTAAACAATTTGATTTGTGCAATAGCCATAAATAACACAACAATGGTAGTAAAAACCTTATCAGTGTGAAAGATACAGGTATTGGCAAAACTGAGTATTGCAATTATTCAATGGTTGTTGTAAAAAATGTTTAATTAACAATACCTGAAATGCAATATCCAAATAGAAGAACTAATTAATTTCATACATATAAGAGAGTCCAAATGTTTCAACATGCCATTCTTACATACATATGGAATACATTATGTGGGTGTTGGATTTTCCTAAAATCAAAATAGACATGATCGATCAAGAATTTAAAGACAATAACTATAAATATAATTATACCAGTGCACCAATGTTAAATATTTTGGAATGTAATTCAATTCTGATGATTTTTTGTTTAAAAAACACCTTGAACTTGATCAACACAATAGATTCATGACCGAATTAAACTTTGTTGATGATCACTGCATTTTTTACAATAAAATCGATGACGGAAAATCCATAAATTTGAATCCAATGGTAACTTTGTTGATTTCAGCATTATTGTAAGATTCCATGAGAGATGATAACGCACGTAGGATTTGATTTTCAGGGAGGGGGCCTGGGATCACGTGCCAGGAATTTTTAAGAAAAAATATTCTGGCTCCATTTTTGCTGAAGCAGTCCTCTGGAAGCAGCACCTGGGTTGAAAAAAAACTGACGCTTCAGTCTGTCCAGTCGAGAAAGTCTTGTTCAACAAATTCTCTTGTCATGGTATAAATAAAAAAAAAAGCTGGCCCGCTTCCCGGATCGGATGAAAAACATTACCCCCCCCCNCCCCCCCCCCCCCCCCGAAAATCAAAGTCTGTGTATTAGTGATAACGTATGTGGTTAATTATAAAGGGCTACACAAAGTGCAACATGTTGACCACTGAAATTTGAACATGTGTGATTTTATATTGAAACTCGATGTCTCAACTGAATTTTACTACCAGGAAGATAATTAATACAAATTTTTAAAAATCGGGGAATGTCACTCCATGTAAAACTGGTCAAAGATCTAAAATATAACTAAAACCATATAAAAGTCTGCCTTTTAAGGCAGAAATCGTGTTCATTGTTGTCAGCTGCTTAGGGGCGATTCTAAAATCCGGACATAAAGAAAAAAACTAATTTACCATTGTTACTCGAAAACAGAAAAGGGTTTTTGATTGATAAACACTTATTTTATAAATTTATATGGAGTGACATTCTTTGATTTTCTCGAACTGCACTTATTAAGTGTAAATCACAGATTTCCGGGTGCTGTTTTTTTTTGTTGAGAACATC
>MJUU01008835.1:97662-131988 GCA_002080025.1 Modiolus philippinarum
GAGTATCAGTATGGGGACCTATACCATGTAAGAGAGTTTCGGATCTCTCGCATGCCCACTTCCTGTTTGACGGAACTTAGAATATTTTTTGTGTTATTACGCAGGCGACACATGTCTTCCGTGGAAGACTTACTACTAAGTTCTAATTTTGTCATTCTGTCAATTTCTATTGAAAACTTTGCAAAAGACTTTTAGAAACAGTGAATTATTCATATGTAGTTTATTACCTCCCTTCGTTTTATTATCTCCTACTTTTCATTACATTTTTACCTGCGTCACCAACGGTGACCGCAGGTTTAGAAGCCGCTCGACTCCGTCCGTCCGTCCGACCGTCACGCTTTGGATGTATCTGAAACTAAGACACCTTTAATTCGATACTTCTGAAACTTTGCACAGTTGTTTTTGACACACCTTCTCTTTTAGGGTGATTTGAATAAAAATTGTGGAATTAATCCATTGTTGAACTTAAGTCATTTTTTCATCAAATTTCAACATTACGGTACTGAGTTTGTGTAATCCGAAACTCATACACCTTATACCTGATGCTTTTGAAACTTTGCAAAATTGTTTTGGATACATTGAAAATTTGCACCTCCCCTTTTGTGAGTTTTGAATAAAAATTGTGAATTTTATCCATTGTTGAACTTCGTCATTTTTTCATCAAATTTTAACATTACGGAACTGAGTTTGTGTATTCTGAAACTCCTACACCTTATACCTGATGCTTTTGAAACGTTGCACAGTTGTTCTGGACATATTGAAGGTGTGCATCACCTCCCCTCTTGGTGAGTTCTGAATTTATCCATTGTTGAACTTTTAACATTACGGTACTGAGTTTGTGTATACTGAAACTCATACACCTTATACTTGATGCTTTTGAAACTTTGCACATTTGTTCTGGACACATTGAAGGTGTGCATCACTCCCCTCTTTTGGTGAGTTTTGAATGAAAAATGTGTTGAACTTAGTCATTTTTTTCATCAAATTTTAACATTACGTTACCAAATTTGTGTAATCTGAAACTCTAACTCCTTATACCTGATGCTTTTGAAACTTTGCACAGTTGTCCTGGATGCATTGAAGATGTGCACCTCCCCTTCTGGACAGATTTGAATAAAAAATGTCGAATTTATGCATTGTTGAACCTAGTCATTTTTAGCATATTTTAACATTACAATGCCTGGTTTGTGTAATCTGAAACATTCACATCTCTGACTAAATACCTCTTTGATGATGTGAACCTCCCTTTTAGGCCAGTTTTGAATAAAAAATATCTTTATCCATTATTGAACTTGGTACTTTATACCATCATATTCATCATGGTACTCAGTTTTTGTCCAGAGATGTTGCAGAGTTTTTTGAACGCACTGATTCTGGGCAGCTATTCTTGAATTTTTGCACATGCATTCACATATTTTCTCATGAAGACTCAATGTATGTGTTTATTTGAAACTCAAGTATAGTTTTCACCTTTGCTGAATTGATATAGACTATTTTCATTTTATGCTTTTTTCACCTTTTACATTTAGCTTTGTTTTTTGTCTGTTATTCTTTTTTGTCTATTACAGCAATAGAGTTGAACTTAATATAAGGTCAATTATAACTTGTATTTCAAGAATGTTTTTCGTAATAAGGTAAATGAATACTTGTTCGATTTGGCAAACTTATACATGACATTCTGTTATGTGGGAAAAAACACTTTCTCAGTTGAACGTGGGTGATGGTGACGCAGGTCCAGACATGAAATTGGTCTTTTTTTTTAATTTAAAACACAACCAAATTTGCGTTGATGTACTTTACTAGAACTATTTGATGCATAGTACAAGTTATAGTAATACAAAAAATATTTCAGTATGAACAATATTTTTTCGGTAATTAATTCATACAAGACATGCAATTTTAGGCTTGAATCTGTTTCCACATTTTACTGTAGAGTGTTCCCTGCTGGCAGCCATCTTGGATGAGGTACGGACCTGTCGGATACCTTCTTGGATGGGACTATCTCATGACAATTGTGGTCAAGTTTAGTTCTAATTGCACTTATAGTTTTTTTAGAAGATCTCTGTATATGTTTTATACACGGTCCAATATTTGACCATGTTCCCCGCTGACGGCCATTTCCGATGAGATGCGGATCTTTGAAAGGAACTACCTAAGGATTATTGTGACCAAGTTTGGTTCTAATTGGACAAGTAGTTTCTGTGAATTCTGAGAAAAGGGTCTTTGAATGTGTTTTCCATAGGGTCCATTGTTAAACTATATGTACCCCGCGGACGGCCATCTCCGATGAAGTACGGATCTGTTGGACATCTTTTTCCGGAATGGACCATCTAAGGACCATTTTGACCGAGTTTGATTCTAATTGGATTAGTAGTTTCGAAGATGAAGGTCTTTGAATGTTTTTCCATTAGGTCAAATATTAAAACTATATTCTCCGCTGGTAGCCATTTTTGGATAAGGTATATACCTACCGCATAACTTTTTTGGAAAGCACAGTCGAAGGACCATTGTGACTAAGTTTGGTTCTAAATGGACTTGTAGTTTCTGAGGAGAAGATGTGAAATGTTTTAACTATAGGGCCAAATGTTAAACTATGTTAATTTGTGGACATATATTAACGGGGAACTTAAACATCATTGCAGATAAAAAAATTCGAAAATTCTTAAGAAACGAACCTAAATATCGCTAACTAGCAAGAGTGTCATTAAAAACGCAGTTACCAATCAATTGTTTAAAATGGTGCAAAAAGAAATTGCAGAAAAACATGCTCTTAATATGTTCACATATAAAATTATTACCAAACACCCACATTTATACATTTATATTTTTATGCAGATAATTATTACGAGTCACCTTTTGGTTTTTATGCTTTTGTACAGTCGCGTCAATAATGGACACCTCGTCTGCCATTGATATTCATTATATTTTAAAATATAAATATGACAGAGACTGAAGCAACACTACTTCAGTTACAATCCAAATTTACTAGCAGATTAATAGACCCATTACAAAAAGTGACACTATCAACACTAAGGACATTTATACACCTTGCTGAAGATACTTACAACAGTTATATTTCCGTTTAATAAGCAAAAAGATTGATTGATTGATAGATTGATTAGCTAAGAGTTTTACATCCAGTGAGCTATATTTCAGCTATATAATGGCTAGAGCAAATAAATGAATTCAAAAATTTTAAATAGAAGCAGTAAGACATGAAGGTGGAAAGGATAGGGCAACGAGTTGTGATTTCCACTGGAAAACGGGAGAATGGGTAGGGCAGGAAATTTAGTCTTCTATACGACTCAATGAGTTTCCTCTTGTACGAGAATTAAAGAAGGGGTTTTATACTGCATTTGGCTTAGCGTTTCTCCACACACTTTGTCTACAAAGGTTCGCAGTCAGGCTTTTATTTATTATTTCCTGACAAGCCCACATAGACAGGGACTTCTCCTATTCACCACCTGGGGATGCAGCCGGCAGCTTATTAGACGGAGTCCCCGAAAACTGATTCTGATACAGAGTTAAGCAAAAAGAAGTACTATCTGAACAGTTTGTATCCAATTGATAAGAACGATCTCAGAGAGGATACTAACCGGTAAAATAGCATCATTCAAAGAAGCATGGATAATATGATTATATTTTATTACTTCTGAATGAACAATGTAAAAACAAGTACATACAGTGGAGCTTCGAACACTCCATATGCAATGGCTTACACTCTATAACTGTTTAAAAATAAATTGTAGTCCCAAAATATTTTCACCATAATTCAAACTTCATGATTTGAATTGCCCTTCAACTTGAAATTTCTTCAACCTCTTCGAATAATGTTGGAGTTTTGGAAGTTTGATTGTACAAACAAAATTATGTTCATGACTTGCTCTTATAATAATGTTTATAACTAGAAATTAATTATACAACATATTTATTGAAATTGTCTGATGTGCAATTTTATATTAAAATAAAACATATTTTCATTAATTCCATCATTTGAAATAAAATTTAGGAAATGATGTAAGATTTGTTCAAGTTATAAGCGATTTTTGGCTAATTTTGTACAAATTGTAATTTATATACAAAATTAAAATACATGTTATAATCTGTACTACACTTTTGTATAATTTGTACAAATTACATTTTGTACACAACATTTATATAATTTTAATTTTCATATACTAGTATCTGCAATTTAGAGTTGACATATGTTTTGGTCTCATAGGAAAAAGAAGGAAAACGGGGAATATATCAAAGAGACAACGACCCAAAGGGGGAGTAATAACAACTCAGAGCCACCATAAGATCTTCAATGACCCACGCCCAACGGCAGGTCGGAGGTGGCCCCTAAATAAAGAGTAATCAAGTTCAGCGAAATTGATTGATTGAATATTGTTTAACGTCTACTCAGCAATATTTCAGCTATATCAAGACGAGAACAAGTTTGTTGATAAATATTGACTTTGGGGTATGGAAATGGCCATGGGACGGGAAATTCTGACTGCCANTTCCTGACTTTGGACAGGCGCAAACCTGCTGTGGCGGGGTTAAACTAGTTTTATTGGGCCCACCGTTCATTGAAGATCTTATGGTGGCTTTGAGTTGTTGTTACTCCCCTTTGGGTCGTTGTCTCTTTGACAGATTCCCCGTTTCCCTTCTTTTTTCTATTATTGGGCCCAAACCTTCGGATTCCCCTATAGCCAATGTGATAAATAAAAAAAACAATCGTAACAACAGTAAAATTCAGTTGTCAACTGGACTGAGGTAATTGTGAAAAATGAAACTGAAAGAACTAAATATACGGACATAAACATGAAATCACAAGAGACTACTAGCAGTTAACTGACATGCGAGCTCCAGACCCATTACCAGCTGACAAATTCAGTTATGTACCCTCAGTATACAGCTTCCACCAAGATCACTTCCTGTGAGGTGTTCAGCATAATGAGTTCATGTATATACCGGAATACATAACCCGTGTCCATGCAATACTGATTTTAGAACTTTAGAATGTGTTTAGTTAAAAAGCAAAGACCCTATCAAAAAATCAATGGTAATGGTATTGACTTGACGACAATACCGTAATTATAACCCTTATGAATTAGACGGCTTAAAGGTTTTATAAGTTTGTTAGGCGAGTTTAAGTATTTTTTACTCTTGTGTAAAACAAGGGATGTGAAATGCCAGCCTTGATTAGGTGTTTATGTAATGGTTTATAGTATCCGCCGTGAAGTAAGTTCCAGAGGAACAAATTTCATAGCTCGCCCAGTCAAATAATCTCCAGCTGGAAAGTATTTACTGCTGGTGAAATAACCTCCAGACGGAATAAATCTCATGGATATATCAATAACATTTGTTCCATTTGGAACTTATTTCACAGGATACTATTTTGGCTTACATTTACAGGTTGAATTGTATTTATGAACTAAGTCTTTATATCGATGATAAAATTTAGTAAAGGTTTTAACTAGTTTATGATAACGAAAACCCTGTCAGTTATGAAAAAAATCGCAAAAATACTCGAGCAAATCGAACAAGTTGAGATATGTAAACACCATATGATGATCTATGATGGCGCTAATGGAACATCGCCATCCAGAAATGGATAATTAACTATCGGAAAAGAAAAATCGTTCCTTTTATCATAAATTTTAGTATCTAATTTACCATTCGTTATATCAAAATTGATGTCTAAGAACGGACAATGATGATTATTAGAGTTGGCTTAATTCAAAGTAAGTTCTTTAGGGTAGATGTCCTTATAATACGTTTTGAAGTCGTCATTATTTAAAGTAAAATATCATCCAAATATCGAATATTTTTGTGGGTTTTTCATAGTAAATCATTAGGAAAATACATGATTGCCCAGAAAAAGGGGGGTTCCAACCCCCGGAACCCCCCCCCTTTGGATCCGCCAATGTGGCGATAACTATAGAGTTACCGAAAAGAATTAATACATTGTCAAGTAAAAATCATATCAAAACAAGTCCAATTCATTGAGTTCTTTTGTTTTATATTACTAAAATGTGTTTTAAAGGAATTAGAACATATACAAAAAATGTATATTCACAATCGGATTTTTTGAATGCCCAATGAATAAGACGTCTGAATTTTTCCTTTATAAGATTATGTGTTCATTTACTCAAAATGATTTCGATCTCTTCAGATGATATAAGCTGTCGATCACCACAAAGCTTTTAACAAAGCTAAGGAGTCTCGTTCTCTCTCAATTTTTTTTTTGCCGGGAATTATAAACTTTGAGAATTATCTTATCCCTGTTGCATACAACCATGTTACTGTATCAAAATCACTATCTGTAGCAATATAAATTGCTGATACATACTGCTTAATGAACAAAATAAATGGCACCATAAACCAAATACTTCCCCATAAACCAAATACTTCCCCATAAACCAAATACTTAGATCAAATACTTCACACTTTTTTTAATATACTGAAAATCTATAATCTCCAATTTTTGTACATTGAACATAATGAAGTATATACATTGAATATATTGAAAATAAGCTCCTCATGTACCAATTATACAGTGCTTAATCACTTAGAATAGGTTTCAAAAAATCCTTGATATAAACAACATCAGGAATGAGCCTCCTTATTAATAATTTACATTTCAATGACGGTCATGTAATTAGCCCTCGTTTTATCTGGGCCTACTATGCGACAGACAATCAAGTAAAATTTAGATTTACTTAACTTTTTTTTTAAGATTTTGCAAATGATTTACCAAATCCCAACTGTGAAATGCATATGTACGTCAGTCTTTTTGTTGGGCAACGGATGGCCGCGATTGTAAGAACACTTTGCCAGTTAATTTTATGTTTGTTGACAAAACTGCATTCAAGTATAATGAGGAGCATGGATGAAACTTTGCTTGACAATTAGCAATGAATTCCGCTAAAACCAGTGCTAGGGGCCGTCTTAAACTTACTATGAGGTATGAGCAAAGTTCATTGCTGAAGGCTTCATACTGTCTTCAAGATGAAGAACAGCATTAAAAGCGTTGTTGCCTTTTTTTACCATGCTTTTTGTAGAGACTTTGTCTTATGCGAATTTACTACATATCCTTTCATTGCATACTTATATCATTGTTATGAAAACGACAAAGGAAAATTCCCACTTAACTTTGAAAGGAAATATCAAATGCTGTTAATTTTTGTTATTCAGTCCGTTTGCAAATTTATACGTATAAGTAATGTAGTGGCTACACCCCCCCCCCCCACATATCGTTAATAAAACCAATGAGAATTTTTCAGATCGGAAAGCTTCTAGAAAATAAACAGTCCCAGATTATAACCTTTCTACAAACAAGATGATATAGTTAAGTAGTTGATGGCATATAACCTTTACCCATTACTATTGTTATTGAAACATATGACTGTGGAACCAGGAAATCAAAAGGGTCAGGTACCATTCAGATACTGTTCAAAGGGAAATAGATAAACGTATACCTTGTGATCGGATGTCATTCATCACAAGCTTATTTCCGTTCCCATAGAGTTCTATAAAGACCATTCCTGTCAGAAATTATTCCAATAGCACTAAAACTAATACATCAAAAGACAGGTATGTAAAGCTTTCATTTTTTTTTATTTTATTTAACAGTTAAATACCTGTATTTGTTAAAGTTATGATTTAAACGGCATACTTTTGCTTTTACGAAAACTTGCATACAACAGTAGGTCCAAACAAGAACTTCGTTTTTGTTTTTGTATTTTGAATTTGAACCATTGGGCCGATGCCACTGCTGGTGGACAAGAGGTCCCCGAGGGTATTCACCAGCAAATAGTCAGATTTGTCTGACATGAAAATTTTTACCTTGCATGTTATTGAAATTTACTGTTTTTATCAAAATTCAAACCACTTAAAAATACTGAGGCTTTATTTCGTGTATGGCACTTGGTAGATGTCCTTGGTACTGGATTTGGCTTCCTATTTCGATATTTTCGGAAATTAGTACTTCATTTTGGGCTATTTTTGGATTATGGCATTCCAAATTATTTGTTTTTAATGCTGCTGATGAGAGGTTACTCCTTGAAACATATGAACCGCATAACGAAATTTACTGTTTTTAATGCTACTTCGTTTTTTTTGTATTTTGAACCATCGGGCTGATGCCACTGCTGGTGGACAAGAGGTCCCAGAGGGTATTCACCAGCCGAATAGTCAGACTTGTCTGACATGAAAATTTCACCTTGCATGTAATTGAATTTACTGTTTTTATCTAAATTCAAACCACTTAAAAATACTTAGACTTCATTCCATGGTTGGCACTCGGCCGATGTCCTTGGAACTGGATTTGGCTTCCTATTTCGATATTTTCGGAAATGAGTACTTCTTTTTGGGCTACTTTTGGATTATGGTTTTCCAAATTATTTGATTTTAATGCTGCTGATGAGAGCTTACTCCTTGAAACACGTGTACAGCATAATGAAATTTACTGTTTTTATGCAGCTTCGTTTTTTTTTATTTTGAAAGAGCACAGAAATATGTTAAACCCTAAATTTTACTACCTAGCTAAATTTTATTTTACAAGATATAGTAATCAAGGCCTCCTGAAGGAAAAGCAATAAAATCTTGGTTCCATTGGTTAGTTTTACATTGTTGTGTAGAGACTTTGTCTCAAATGTATTTACTCAATATCGTTTAATTTTTTATTTCATATTTTGTGAGATACCTTTTTTACAATTCTTTGTTGCTTACTACTGTAACACTTTCTTCTTATTACACTCCGTTCCCCTTTATTCATTCATGAAATTACTCTTTTTTAATAGGATGTATTTCAACAGCGGAAAAGAATCTTCGGATCATGCTGTAAGCTTGAACTGGAGCAATAAATATATGCCACAACCTGTTAGTTTTTCTGGTCAGTTGTTTGATAATCATTTGAATTCAGCCTTCGATGGCCTTGCAGTGAACACAATTTTTATCAATGAACCAACGAAGCTGAATTTTGAACTTTTAGGGAAATTTGACATTGACCCTGAACTATGCTTTGACACTACACCAGAACAAAAAGACGACGTAAAATCATCAGTCTTCTCTCTTTCGGATATGGTTTACACAGACGACAACCATTTAGTAATTTGCAGCTCAGGAACAAGAGTTTTACAAAGCAGACGAGTAAGAACGCCCGAAACCCGTAATTGCCAAAAACTTCTTAAATTTGGAGAAAAGGGGAAGTATGTAGCTCAATGCCAACTGGAGGGATCGTCAAGTAATATGAGTTTGCTGTTGTTACCACAGGGAGAAGCTATTGTTACGTTAGGAAAAAAGATTCAGTTCGTTGACTTGCGAGATATGTCACCAGGAAAGTCGATAATGATTGGTTCCAATTGTTCTGGAATTGTCGCAGTCAAAAATATGATATACGTTGCCGATTCCAACAAATTTCACGTGCTTGATAAAATCGGTCGTCAGTACAAAACAATCGAGTTACCATTTGCGATAAATACTGTCCATCTGAGTGTGGATGGGCGTCTGTTTTGTACAACAGGGAAATCACTTTATTGTTTAGCACTAGACGGATCGCTGATATACTCATACAATTCTTCAGAGCTAGGGGGAGCAAATGCAGCTACATCCGACAAAAATGCGCATGTTTTTGTCGCAGGAGATGAACTTCAAATGTTTTATCCACATAAAACTAAGATAGAACGCATTTTGCGTAAAGACGAAGGACTTGGTCCGATAAAAGCAATCTGCTTCAATGGAACTTACACGAAGATGTTTATTGCAAACGACGATGGAAAGTCTATAACAGTGTATTCTTGTAAATAAAATATAAATTATTATCTCAAAAGAAAAATAATGTATTTTGTATAAAGGATAGTGATTGAATAAAGGTGGAACCCAATAAACCGAGTTGAAATACATACCCAAAGTATAATGCATGAAAAACTATAATACTTTGATAAACAATCATTAGAACTGAGGAGAGAGGATCAAAGGTATCTAAATATCTAAACATTTTGAATTCTTGTTTATATGTTTTGTATGCTCTTGTTCCTAATTGGAATTGTGTTTTGCATTAATAAAGAAAGATAAAAACTGACTATAAAAGAGAAGTGCTGTGTTGTATATTATGTTATATGCTTTTTATAAATATATGTACAATAAACATTTCACTTCCTAATTGTCGTCTCTCAGCAATTATTCTGTGCTATGAATGCATCTGCATATTAGCTCACGTGGATGTGGCAAGAGTGAGCTTTTGCAATTACTTTCGGTGGTCTTCAGTCTGCTTATCACTTGTTAGGCACAATCTTTTCATTCGAAGCTTTTTTTCATCAGAAATTGTTGGACCAATCAATCGGACCCGGACTTGTCCACAACAGTCCATTAGCGGTCCCCTGAAAAAGAATTGTTATCAGGTTCGCTTTTTTCCAAGATGGCTCCCAGCGGGGAAAATAGATTAATATTGGACCATAAAGAAAACAAAATTCAGAGATCTTCACCAGTAAAACTTCTCAGTCTGTTCGAACAAAAATATTTTTAGGTGGCCCCCTACAAAAAGACGTTATTAAAGATGGCCGCCATGTTGGACCCTTTGGGAACACGGGAACACTTACATATATCTTTTTTTTATCAAACTTCACAGCTAATTGGAATTAAATTTAGGCAGTCCCCTTCGAAATGTTTTTAGGTTCGCCTTTAATCCAACATGGCCGCCAGCGAGGACATGGTTTAATTAACAAAGTATCCCAAAGGATAACACATCTAAAGAACTTTTCATAGAATTAATTGGCAAATAAGAACCAAACTTTGCAACAATATTGTTTCAGTAATCCGATTTAAATGCTATTTTTCACGTTTGCATTTTTTTTACAAAACACAGCATCCCTCGGATAACTTATTTTAAGGTATTTTGTGGAAAACACATTTAAACGTCTCCTCTGAACTTGCTTGACTAATTGGAACCAAACTTAGCCACAACATTCTTTAGGTGGTCCTCAGCATAAACGGCGTTTTGAGGTTGGCACTATATTCAAAATGGCTTCCAACAGGAGATAGAACTTATGGTAACACACAATCAAAGACCCCCTCATCATTCTTGATCATTCAGGTATGAACAAAACCACGATAGCCTTTGGTGTCCCCCGTGAAAAAGATTATTTTCAGGTTTGCACTCTTTCAAATATAGCTGCTATCAGGATACATATTTTAACATTGGACCCAATAACAAAACATGTTGATCTCCTGTAGATCAGAAACGTTGCTATTTGTATTGCATGTTTAATAAAAGATAAAATTTTTAGTACATTAAGAACAGCATAAACATCGACAATATGAAAGTAACTGAATACTGAATCGTCTTGGAGCCAGGTGTGCGATTCAGACTCTCATGAGCCTCTTGTATGTGTTTATTGTCGTCGCATCTTTGTTTTGAGGAATTTACGTATATTAACAAAGATTTTCGATAACAATTTTGTTTAATGTTTGTCGAAAAACAGTAATCACGATAACAATCTTGTTTGACCACTTACTTAATGTCATAATGAAACGGAACGAAGTCTCTTTTTAAAAATATAACATGTAGAAAATAGGTATACAAGGAATATTCTAACGGTAGTTTCCTTATATAACGGAAAAGAGAAGAAGTTTTTAATGTGTGTGAAGGTCTTGAAATGTTCTCTTCGATATTACGTTATCTGATTTCGATAAAGTTAATTATATCCTCAATCCAAGTACTCCTAATCAGGTGAACAAACTAGGTTCCTTTTTAAAACAGGGAACCGAACTGAGGACAGGGAACTCTTAAATTGTTTACTTGATTTATTGTTTAATTATGTATTTTATTGTTTGAATTACAAATGTATGTATAATGGCAATATAATATTGAATTGAATTGATATTCACACGAAATTATTTCATTTTTTTTTAAATTAAATTTCTACGATATTTTCTCCCCCCCCCGCAGATATTTTATTCAAAATTTTAAGTATCCCGCACGAAAACATTTGTGAAAAAAATACTCAAGGAAGAAGGTAATCATAGCGAACTTAACTAGAGAGACTTGGAGCAAAGCCCACTAATAAATACCCCCGCATCCCCATTTGATTCCAGAAATTAAAAATCAATCAAATCAAATTCTGAAATAGGAGGTGCACATATACATTATGTCATAAACACTGTGTTAAAGTTTCATGAAAATCTATTGGAGTGGCGGATAAGAGATTGGTATACCCACTTGTAATGCCCAAAAATCAAGCAAATAAAATTCTAAAATAGGAAGTGCACATCTACATTATGTCACAAAGACTGTGTTAAAGTTTCATGAAAATCTATTCAGTGGTTCAGGAGGAGATGGGTACCCCATGTGTACATGTAATGTAATGGCAAAGTCCATGTTTGGTAATGGGAAACCCCAAAAATCAATCAAATCAAATTCTGAAATAGAAGGTGCACATCTACATTATGTTACAAAGACTGTCTTAAAGTTTCATGAAAATCTATTCAGTGGTTCAGGAGGAGTAGCGGATAAGAGATGGGTACCTCATGAGTACATGCAATGTAATGGCAAAGTCCATGTTTGACAATGGGAAACCCAAAAATCAATCAAATCAAATTTTGAAATAAGAGGTGCGCATCTGCATTATGTTACAAAGACTGTGTTTAAGTTTCATGAAAATTTGTTCAGTGGTTCAGGAGGAGTAGCGGATAAGAGTTGGGTACCCCGATGTGTAACGGACGGACGGAAAGAGGGAAGGGCAGACGGAAGGACGGACATCCCCATCATTATATACCCCCCACTTTTCAAGCGGGGGGTATAACAAGAAGAAAGCTGTCAATGTGACAGCAAACCGGATTTTCTTTAACATGGACAGCAGATATTACACAATTGTTGACCCTGAATATTTGAAATGTACTAATTTTCATTAATTTTCAATTTTAAACTTTCTATCAAAGTAACCTATTTCTGAAAGTTCAGCAACTTTGATTTTTATCAAAAAGGAAAATAAAAGTACTTTGCACACCTTAATACAGGTACAAATGATTTGCATTATAAAAACTGTCTATTAAACTGTAGGAGATCTGTTCTGGACAAATGGGGCACCCTATTGGTAAATATTTGACCTAAAAAGGACTAAGTTCAACAACTGGTGATTTTGGCATTAATAATAAAAAATCAAAATCAAAGTACCATGCACACCTTTGATATAAAAACAACTGATTAGCATAAAAATTGATGGGTGTTCCATGGAACACTTGTGTCGCCTGCACTAAAGAAGAGCCATTTTTTGCCAAGTGAACCTCTAAAATCTGTTAAATCAAAATTTTAAGTATCAGGTGCACAATTAAATCAAGTGATCAACAAGTTCTGAAAGGTTGGTTGGAATATGACTTATAGTTTTGGAAGTACCACATCAACAAACTAAATTGACAAATGAGCTATTTTGGCTCAGTGAACCTCTTAAATCTGTAAAGTCAAAATATTACGTACCACATGCACAACAAGATCAGGAGAACAACATATCTTGCAAGTTTGGTTTGAATCGGACTTATAGCTATGATGGAGTTGAAGATTAACTAACCAGAATAACAAAAGAGCAATTTTGGCTCCGTGAACCTCTAAACAATGTAAAATCAAAATTCTAAGTATCAGGTGCACATCTACACCAGGTGAACAATATATCCTGAAAGTTTGGTTGGAATTGGACTAGCAGTTATGAAGGAGTTGCGAATTCAAAACCGACAGATTCACAAATGAGCAATTTTGGCTCAACGAACCTCTAAAATCTGCAAAATCAAAATTCCAAGTATCAGGTGCACAACTACACCAAGTGAACAACATATACTGAAAGTTTGGTTGGAATCGGACTAGTAGTTTTGAAGGAGTTGCGGATTCAAAAACCGAAAGACGACACAGGACGACGACGACGCAGGAATTAAAAGAATAACCCCCCACCAAAAAATAAATAAAATAAAACCATCCCAAAATTGCCCATATATAGCCTCAATTTGTTCGAAAATTAATCGGGAAAAATCATTGTTTTCAATTTTTCAAAACAGCAGACTGCCCTCGTAAAATATATGAAGGAAATGAAGAAAAATTACCCTACAAATGAAAAACGGTACGTCTCCCCTGATGCCAGGACGGAAACATAAAATTAGTGCAACATTAGTCTAGCAACGATAAATATCATCAAAACCACGTACAAAAATAATATTTGCCCAACAACCATGAACCAACGGACGGAAGTTAAACTTTGTTTCAATAATAAAAGATAACATCTAGCCACGATACGGCAACATATCATTGTTACAAAATTCGTCCAGCAACGATAAGGAAAATCAAGCAAACGAAAGGGAACAACAGTTGCAAAACATTAATGAACCAACATACACTGCGGAAACTTTATTAAGTTGCAAGAACAATAACTAAACCAGGCATACGGATATTGGTCAATATATCAATGAAAGGGAACCTATAGGTCTAACAAGAATGCAATGAAGATACACGCAAAAGCTCAAATGACTTGTATATATATTAAACCAGCAAAGGGAAATGCAACAATATAAAAGCAGCCACACTAAAAGGCATGAATTGAAAGAAATAACATTTTGCTGGTGTTTTTACAGGGTAACTGCGACAAATCTAGGCATCCAGGCTTGTGGCTTGCTATATATCCGAAGGATAACCACATTGCCCTTCATCCAACCTTTTAATCTATTTTTTTTTAGATTGCTCTATTTTGTTGAAGGACAAAACTCCAACCCTTTTGTTTTCCAAAATTTCAGATCGCTTTAGTTTGTTGAAGAAACGCCAACCTTTTGTTTGCAAGTTTTTTAAATTTTCTTTTCTTAAAGAAGAAACGCCGACCTTAATGTCTTCAAAGTTGAGATTGCTTAATCTTCTTGAAGAAGAAACTTCAACCCTTTTTTATTTCAAAGTTTTTGAAAGTGCTTTATGCTGTTAAAGAAGAAATCCCAACCCTTTTGCTTACCAAGGATTTTAGTTGAATTAATCAGCAAATATACGATCAATATCATATAAGGTCTCAACTGTATTGTAAAAGATCCAATTAGTCTATATTATAGATCCTCTTTCATTTATTCTTTACTAAAATGAACAGTTTGATAGAAAAATCTTATGTCATTCATGGAATTATTTTAGCTTACCTTTGCAAGATAATCTCAGAAGACAGGTGAAAGACGAAGTATTTAGCTAACCTAGCTATAGCTAGAGTTGGCTTCAGCCATCACTTTTCGTCCGTTGTCTGTGCGGCGTAAATTATTCATTTAAAGATCTTCTCTGAAACTATTTGGCAAATGGGAACTAAACTTGTCCACACTAGTCCTTAGATGAGCCCCAGCACAAAAGTTGTTTTTTTTTTTCAGGTCCGCACTTAATCCAAGATGGCCGCCAGTGGGGAATAAAGTTTTCATATTATACCCTATGGGAAACTCATTCAATCATCTTCTCTTAAACTTCTGAGCCAAATTGGTACAAACCTGGCCACAATAGTCTTTAGATGGTACACTGCAAAAAGGTGTTTTTATTTCAGGTCAGCACTTTAAGCAAGATAGCCGCAAGCGGGAAAATAGTGTTAACACTAAACCATAATGGAAAACACATTCAAAGATCTTCTCTGAATCTACTAAGCCAATTAGAATCAAACTTGACCAGAAAAGAACTTAGAAGGTACCCTATAAAAAGGTGTTTTTCAGGTCTACGCTATAACCAAGATGGCCGCCAGCTTGGAACAAAGTTTTAACTTTGGACCATATGGGAAAACAAATTCAATGATCCTCTCTGAAACTACTGAGTCAATTGGAACAAAACACACCCGCAATAGTCTTTAGGTGGTCCCGTGCTAAAAACAGTATTTTTCAGGTCAGCGCTTTATCCAAGATTGCCGCCAGCGGGGAACATACTACAAAACTGGACACTATGGGAAAGACATTCAAAGATCTTCTTCTCTGAGACTGCTAATCCAATTGGATCAAACTAAATAGTCTTTAGGTGGTCCCCCGCAAAAAAAGTGTTTTTCAGTTCCGCGCTTTATCCATGATTGTCACTAGCAGGGAAAATAGCTTTAACTTTGAACCCTATTGGAAAACACATTCAAAGATCTCCTCCTTTAAAATTGCCGGGCCAATTTGAACCAAACTTGGCAAAAGAGTCCTAAGTTGGTCCCCTGCAAAAGATGTTTTAGGTCATCGTAATATCTATACGATGTCCGCCAGTGGGGAACATAGTTTTAGCATTGTATCATTCAAAGATTTTCTCCTCTGAAACTGCTGAGCCAGTTGGAACCACAATAGTCATTAGGTGGTCCCCTACAAGAAGGTGTTTTCAAGTACGGGCTAAATCCAAGATGGCCACAATTGGATGACATTTTAAACTATGTTCCCTACTGGCGGCCATCTTGGATTTAGCCCGTATTTTTGATATTGCTTTCCCGTTGGACCTATTGGAAAGCGAATTCGATGATCTGTACTAGGCCAATTAGAACAAAACTTATCCGAAGTAGTCCTCACATGGCCCCTGCCAAAAAGTGCTTTTTAGATCAGGGCTAAATCAAAGATGGATGCAATAGTTTAGCATAGGACCCTTTGACAAAACACTTTACAGGATCTTCTTCTCTGCAACTACATAGCCAATCGGAATCAAAGTTGGCCACAATAGTCCTAGGACGCTCCCCTGTAGAAAGGAGAACTGAACTTGGACCAACTGAAACACACTGAAAGGACTTTTCCTCTGAAACAACTTGGCAAAGTGGTACAATGGTTTGATTTTGATCTATTAACAAAACTTTTTATATTAGCCAGGGCCCTGGTTAGCCTCTCGAGAGCCTTTGTTTGTTGTAAAATTTGATATCTATTTTTAAACATACTTTCCTTATAAATTTAAATTATGAAGTACATAATATTAACTACAATCGATGTTAGTATTGTTTCCATAAAATTATTAAACCCTCTTAATTATTGTAAATAAAAAATATTTATATCAGTGAACTAAATAGATATTCAATTAAAAATACCAGGTGTTTTTTCTTCCTGCAGTAATGCACAACTCTTGAGTGCTTGGTACTATGATTCTTGTAGTTTGACCATATAGAAATGGTCAAATGCAATCAAAAGCTGTTATATACGGTTCTTCTCTACAGCGTGTTGCCCAGTTTGAATGTTGTGTTCTAAATACAGCTATTGGCTGGTATCACTCTCTTCGGGCAGGACTTCTTCTCTTCTGTGCGAGTATCCTGGTTGGTTAGATGATTAGTTGATATTTGTTTAGCTTTATGCATTTTTATTTTTGATTTTTGATTTTCATCCCTAGGTCCAAAATCTGTTCATCTTCTTAAGACGTGTGTTTTGTGCTCCATGTCGTTTTTGTTACAGTTTGGAATGGTGGTTCATTGCAAGTTCAGTTCTACTCGTTTGAAGCCTCTTTTCTTCATTGTCGACTAAATTAAAGTTCTGCCCAAACATTACAACAAGTATATTCTTCATTTTCCCCTGATTATTTCTATGCATGTTGATACAACCTTTTGTCGCAAATGCACATCTCCAAGAATTTCATAGACTGATTGTTTAATGGTTAAAAATAGTCTTGCGATGGCCGAGCATTTATATCGACTGATTAATTGTTTTCACTCTTATTGGTCTGTATTTTGTACTTTACTACCGGAGTTGACATTTTCAATACGGCGGGTGTCCTATAAGAAGCAGGAGATGCCTACTCTACCAGTGCATCTGATCTTTCCAATGTTTTTTTTAATTGGGTCTGAGTTGTTCATTTTTATGTATATATAGAAAAAAGAAGGGAAACGGGTAATGTGTCAAAGAGACAACGACCCAAAGGGGAGTAATAACAACTCAAAGCCACCATAAGATCTTCAATGAACGGTGAGAAAACCCCACATCCAACGTGTGTGTTTTCATTTTTTCTTTTCTGTGTCGTGCTCATGTTATGTCTTTGTTTCTTTGTTTTTCTGATGTTGCCATTGTTCTTGGATAGTTCGTTTTAGACTGACAGTTCGGTTCTCGCTTAACTAACTACAATTCTGAATGGCTAATGTGTATACAAAATTCATGGCTAGATGGCCATACTTCTTTATAAATGATTGGTTTCCAGGCTTGCACCGAAGTAAAAGTGCATCCTGTTTATACATTTTAACTGGTTCGAAATATCTTGGAATTTATCTATGTATAGATATGAATAGATTGGTACAAAATTCAGTTTCGTTGAATAATTTTTGCCAGAGTTGCATTCCTGTACTTGTATTTTTATATTTTTCTCATCAATTATAAACTTAGATAGGCTTCAAATAACTATATACCGAAATTACTGTGAATTTACTTTCTGCATATCCGCATTTCGACAACTTATGTCTCTTCAGTGCAGATAAAATCTAAACTTCAAATATAGAATTGATGCAAATAAAATGAAAATTTCTACCACATAAACTGCCACTTAGATGCAATTTTGGGGGATATTGAGAAGTTTTCAACATTTTTATGAGGTTTCATTATAAAGCACATCCTAGACCAATACATGTATAAATTAACTACCAATTAAATTGGCTAATTTTAATGCACTGTCAACAGAAAATTAGTCTTTGTTCTTGATGTCCTTCGCATATAATAACATTCTCTAACACTGTAAAATTGCAAAATTGGACATATAATGCTGTTTTCAGGCATGCTTGGCTCCTGATCGTTTAAAACAACACAACTGTGACAAATGTAAATATCCCCAAAGGCAGCAGATGCACATGTAAGTGACACCCTTTCACTTGATTTTGCATCTTTGTTGCATATTTTTAAAATGCATTGCCTATTAAGGGTACAAAAACATGGCTAAAATGACCGTAGTTCTTTAGTATGCCATGAATAAAAATGCAGACATTTTGGTCCTACGCCTTTTTAAATTTTGTTAGGAATTGGTGGAATCTAAAATATGTAGCTGTAAAAAAACGTCAGTATTGTTAAAGCTAAGTGTCACAAATATCTGTTTGAAAAATTTAGAAAAATTTTTGAAATTGAAAATTTTTGTGGTTTGAATAATTTTGTGTTCGTTGGCAAGACATTGAATTGCGTTATTATATTTTTAGAATTTTTATTTTGCCTATATCAATGGCCAAATGAATGTCAATATCAAATGTGATATATCATAATACATAGATAAAAAAAATAAAGTATTCATAACTTTTAATTCACTTAAGAAAGTAGGAATCTAACGATACTCTCTTACATGAAGATAAAGTTTAATGGGATATTAATGCTACAGTTTCCCAACTTGTTTTTGTCTCCAAGTTGAGTTTTTAATCGAGTAATAGCTTCCAAAGATATGTGGGGGAAATGGATATATCAACGGAAAGTTGATTTGAATCATTTCGGAAAATCGATTACAACAAAATGACGGAAACCCCATAAATTACTTGTCTATCCTACTTATATCATTACGTAAATATAAGACACTAATAGGAACTTCTGTTTATATTTTGTGTCTTAAAAAAGTTGAAGCTTACATGCGGCGTACGGGTATGGAGGGTTCGACATTCCTAAAGTGAAGAGATTCTAACTTTTTAAGCGCATTTCATTTGCCAAAATTGTAAAACACGAGTCGATTTCATCTGCGCAAATAGTGTTAGTTCTTGCATAAACACTTATTTTCTCCAGTGTACATATAGGTTTATTGATCTCTATTTATACATTTTTGTACTTGCTCAAGAGTTTTACTCACACATGTACATAAGTAAGTATTATCAAGCGCACTTGGCCAGGTATTGCGATTTAAATCTTCTTAAAAAACGACCGCGAATAAAATTAGTCCTTCTACTCCTTTCACTAGGGTTCAGGGAAAGATCAACATCACACATGTTTTGCACAACATTTTAAATCGGGCGCAAGTAGAAACCCCTTCCCAAACAGAATTAATTTATAACCGCTAATCCGTCTTTCATAATAAAAGTAAACCGCGCCAACAGTATATGCAAATCAACCTACACGACTACCAGAAACGGTCACAAGAAAAGATGAAATTATTTTGACAACTATCTTCTCTCATACTGGAATAAAGGCTTCACAGAGAATTAATGAATTCATAGAGAACGCGTAAGCTTTCAGAATTCAATTTAAACAATATTTATGCAATGAACTGAATAGTATTGGGCAAAGCCTATAAAAGCCTTCTCCAATAGAACAAGATTCAACATATATCAATTATATATAACAAATTATGCACAATATTAATAGAGTATTTAAGTTTTGTAAATAACAAATACCGAAATTACTGAACGACTGGTTATCAAATCATTAATATTTAGTAAATTACATAAATTCTATAGTAAACAAGATGTGTTTATGAAACACTACATATGCCCCCACCACCAATTTTTTTTCCTCTGTGACCTTGACCTTTGACCTGACCTATTTTTGAGGGGCATATCTATGTTCCTCTTGACTAGATTTATACACCTGCCAAGTATGATAAATATATCTTGAATAGTTCAAAAGTTATAGCCAAGGTTAAAGTTTCGGACGCACAGACAGACAGGACAAAAACAATATGCCCCCAATCCTCGATCTGGGGGCATGAAAATATTGATTGTAAAACAATTGTGAACGAAATGCTCCGGGAGTTACAGTAAAACATTCCATGATAATGTTTAGAGTAAAACATAACATATTAATGCTAATAAAACTTTTTATAACTAATCATTAAACTTTTCAAAATTATTTAAAGCTTTCATATACGATATTCTGTTCTTACATTTTACAACATACAACTTCGATAAACAACCTGGAAATGTCAACACATAATCCGAGAGGTGCCAGACTGTGAGCGTATAAAAAGCAAACGTATCCTGCTATGCATACATCACCCATCATGCGAAACTATGTTAAAAACAGAAAGCTCGTTATCAGGAACATGTCAAGTCGAACAGTCCGATAGATCATTAATGTTTCCTTAAAACGCTAACCAAGATATTCTAGCACAATGTTTATCGCTTTACAAAAAATCAGTGGTAGTATACAGTTGGGTGCAGTCATAACCTCTCATCCAAGTTAACTCCAAGTTAATTTAGAAACAATTCTAAGTTAACTTGAAGTTAACTTAGAGCAGACGTAGAACAGTTCTAGAAACGGTCATAAAAACGGTCCTAAAAGCAGTCATAAAATAGAGCAGTTCTAAAAGTGGTCATAAGACAGAGTAGTTCTAAAAGTGGTCATAAAAACGGTCATTTTCTAAGTTAACCTAGGACAGTTCTAAAAGCAGTCATACGGAAGACCACGACTGCTTTAAGAACAGGTTATGACCATTTTTAGAACAGTTCTACTCGATGACTGTTTTTAGAACAGTTCTACTCTATGACTGCTTTTAGAACAGTTCTTCAAAATGACTGCTTTTAGAACACTTTTCTAGAGCAGCTCTAGAACTGTTCTAGAACAATTCTAAGTTAACTTAGAGCAGTCATGAGAACAGTTCTAAATTAAGTTTGTGAGAGGTTATGACTGCACCCAACTGTACCATAGTCAAAGTTAGTGATGTAGATACTACTCTGTGAACAACTTGAATAACAAACAAGATGTGTTTGTGAAACACTACATATGCCCCCAGATTCTACAGTAAAATATATGAAAATACACAATTTTACCCCTTTTTGACCCCTATGATCTTGACCTTTGACCCTATTTTTTTCATATTTATGTTCCTATTGACAAGACCTATACACTTGCAAAGTATTAAAAGTATATCTGACATAGTTCAAAAGTTGTTTATTACCATCAAAACACCCAATTTAACTCCTTTATTCTAAAGCAGGTGAAACCCCTTTGGGCCTCTTGTTTATTGAAATGGTTTGAATTGTTAGAAGTATCTGTTTAAACATGCTTTAAGAAACTTACAGAAAAATACTGCATCAAGATCTGACAAAAAAATTGAAAAATTCATTTTTTTCCCTTTGTCCCCTTTGGGCCTCTTGTTTCTCAAAAACGGTAAATGCTACTTCAAATCTGTTGACATATTCCAGTTGCGCAATTTTATTAGCAATAACATAAAACAAACCCCGTCTAAATACAATAAATAATAAGGATTCTACAGTCAAATATGTGAAAACAGCCAAATTCACCCCTTTTTAACCTCTGTGACCTTGACCTTTGACCTGACCTAATTTTTTTTTTTGCATAGTTATGTTCCTCTTGACTAGACCTATACACATACCAAGTATCAAAAGTGTACCTTATATAGTTCAAAAGTTATAGCCAAGGTTAAAGTTTCGGACGCACAGACAAACAGACAAACAGACAGACAGACAGGACAAAAACAATATGCCCCGATCCTCGATCTGGGGGCATAAAAATAAGGTTAAAGACAAATGCCCGGCATTACAATACTGAAGTGAAAATAAATAAAAAGAGAACTGTTTCTTTTACTTAACTAATAAACCTAGCCTTCGATCATTAATTCATACATACGTAACAGATATTATTAAACCGGATACTGACAAACACAAGTAGTTGTGATTTCGGAAAACGTTTTATTAGTAGAAACTCCACATTTCCCTGTTTAAACCAAGTATTTATAAAGATATGTATTACTTTACTTAATATATACATCACACGGCATCCCATGTAAGTAGATGTATTGATAATTTTATTGTTTTGGTTGTACATTCAAATGTGAATATACACATATTATTACTTAAATAGAGCTGAGTTTTGTTTGCATTTTTATAATGATCTTATATGAAGAAATATGGAAAATTTCAAACAGATCGATAATCTAGAATAAATTTTGAATTTAAATGAAAACATTTACTTTGTATGGGTGCGTTATTGTTACCCGTATTTTCCAGAGAGCAAGTACTGCGAGTATGGTCAATACTAGACCTCACTTAGCTATATAAGAAATGATTTCAGTAGTACCTGTCCCGCTATATTTGGTAATGTTGGCTTTTTGAACTATTTGTTTTATAATCCAATATCATAATGCCCAAACAACAAATTTTCAGATCTCTGGGAACACCCTAGCTATCAAAATATGTAATACTTAACAAGTGAATTTTCTAATCTGAATAACAAAATACCGGAGTTACTGTGAATACAATTTCTGCATATGCGCATTTCTTTCTGCATATGCACATTTCGACAACTTATATAATTATGTCTCCTCAGTGCGTGCAGATCAAATCAAAACATTTTGAAATCTATAAAAGTAAATATGTGTATATGCTGATGGAGAACAAATTACCAACATGATCTAAAAAGAAAGCCAAATCAGCTAAGGACAGAGTTATGCAGGATAAAGATAAACCTTAGGCATTAACAAAATTTTCTTAAATTTAAATATTGCAAGTTTTTAATATTCCTCAGTCTGAATGGATATGTATTATTTCTATAGATTTTATCATTTTGTCAGTTTCAGAAAATGTATATATATACTGTTTGAAAGTATCAGTATTGAACTGATTAATATAAGGTGCGCTTTCGTCAGCATTTGAATTGTTAACATAAAAGATAAAGAAGTTCGGAAAAATTGCCATCCCACAATTAGCTTGTTACAGTTGTCTTCTACAGTTATGGTATACTGCTGTGTCATTATTCATCCCTTTGTGATGGGAACCTGAAGCTCATTTATCACTACAGTACTTGGCCAAAACCTGATATGGTAAAAACAAGAGGCATCAAAAAAGCAAAAATATTGAAAAAAAACTCTGGCGGCCATCTTGGATATACCGCTGACCTGAAAAACAGCTTTTTGCAGGGGACCACCAAAGGTCTATGTTGCCAAGTTTGTTTCCAGTTGGCCCAATCGTTTTAGATGAGCATATCTTTGAATGAAAAGTTTACGTCGGGTGGATGGACGGACGCAAAGTGATGGCAAAAGCTCACCCTGGCTCAAGCCTGGTGAGCTAAAAACAGCGACAATTAAGTTTGCTTCCTGGTTCACATTTTTTTATAAAATGTAATTGAATTGTAGTTTTAATATCATTTTGTGCATTGTGAAGTGCAAACGGAAACCTCGGAAAAATGTATACAGACACATAGTCGCTTTATGAAAATTACTACACTAAGCACTTAACTTTAGGTAGATATCAATAATATTAATTTCCCTAACAAAGGACCTGTAAATGTATATTTTTCATACATTTTTCAACTTTAAAAATATGTACCAAACTGTTGCATAATTATTAAATGCCATATGCAATGTTTTAAAGGCCATTGCATTATGGTCACATTGCCTTCTCTTGATGTTTAACTTATCTTCCATATGGCCATATGACAATTGACAATTAAGTCATTACGTTAAGAAACTATCATGTACTTCAAGTAAAGGTTTTTTTTTCACACAAAATTCCCGAAATGGGATACACTCTCTTTCAAGAGGAGACACTTACTCATCTCCCAATCTGATTGGTTGACAGTTGTTTTATTATTTCGTTAAAATCGAATTAAATCAACCTTTGAGGATTCTTAAAGATATTTCTAAACAAGATCTGATATAACTATATGTGATTCTGACATTAAGAATAGTCATATCAAGATGTATCATAATTAAGTCCTACACATATACATTGTAATTTCATAACCACCCTCCAATAGATTGAGTTTCTGGTAGATTTAATTTCCCTTCCTTGATGTTTCTGTCTCTGTTGGTGGAATGCTTTGTCAATATTTGTATGGTTATTCGATAAAAACTGATCAGTTGAAAATTAAGGAGTATCTCCCTATGCAAAACTCTGTCCTTACCTAATATAAGTTAGTATATTTGGACCGTTTGCGCCCATTTATGTGTTTGGAATATGGAACTACTCGCGAGGCACACTGATAACCAAAAGCCATTTTTATGAGGTTTTCCGTTGAGAAATTCATATTGCTGTCGAAATTGAAATTATCCCGGGTATGAATCCGTTTTCAGTTGCAAGTTGACCGGTGGTTATTTGCTTGACACAATATTTTCAAATGTGACTGTATACATGTATATCTGTGCTTATAACAGGATAATGTGAATATGGGAGCAATTATATGAAATCGAATGAAAAGAACACACGTCAGGAATATATTTTCGCGGAGGGATGTTAACAGATCACGCATGTAATATATTACACAATAGACACAAACACCATATCGTGTCGACATGATCACCTGTACGAGGTTATAAAGGTACATATAAATTTTAGCAATCGCATTGATTATAAATACGATATATAATTTATTATTATTTCAATAAACTTTAAAATAGGATAACTACATAATTATGTTATAATCAGCTAGCCGTTTTGTTTTCGGGACTTGGGGAATATTTGTCAGTAGTAAAAACACATCCCCATCTGGTCTTCTTGTGTCATTTTTGTGCTGTTTAGTCAGCACTATATTGTTGCTTTCTCTCCAGACGAAATAAACAGCCAGATGTACCTTACAAATACGCAAAACATAGTTCATGTCTGGGTGTCAAGAATTACAGATAGCGAGAAAATACTGCACATATCCTTGTTATTTTATTTGAAAAGTATGTGTAGTTCAAACAAAAATACAGCATGAAAATGACACTCGCCATTCGCAATTCGGTTCATTCATGAAAAATTCCCGCGGTGCGCTGTAATATTTTACAAGTTTCGATGAATGAATGAATGGAAACATAGTAAATGCTTCTATTGCTGTGGTCACACAGTGGACTATTTCCTACTTTCACTGCGGAATCTTATAGCATTATATCTTGTAGTTTTAAATGCTTAATGTTTACATCTATTTTAAAAAGTTTTGAAATCAAGTTTTATTTCTTTACGACAGGTGTGTGCACATATGTATAAGCGGCACTTAATTGTCAACTCGAATGACCACAAACTTTTATATTTGGAAATAAACGAAAATTGGAACTGGAATGTTTTGGCCAATCAACTTGCATGTTCTCTTGGTTTATATGTTTGTTCTAGTGATGTACATCATTGAGACTTGAGTGCACATTTTTATACTCTGTCAAAAGACAGACATAATATGGTCTACCCTCTGTTTGTCTGTGACTGTAAGCTTTTCGGTTTCCTGAGGTTTTTCACTTGATATATTGTACATGGGTGTATCTAGATGAGATACAGCTTTTGGATTAATTTTTTTTTAAATATCAAGTTTCACATCTTTTCTGATTTCTAAGATACATGTAACTGCCTAAACAGCACTCCTGCGTTCAGTGCTTTGATTAATTTCTATAATACAATAATTAATTGCCTGTGTTCACACAAAAATGAAAAATTGAAAATGGTAAAAAAAATTATGTGAGTCCAAGCAGTTATCGATTAAGTGGAGAGGTTAGTAATCAAGAAAATAACTGTACTTGGATTTTAGGTGGATTTTTTTCTGTGGACTTGAAGCATACCGAATTCAGTTCAAAATACCGTCTCATTTATGTAACCTTATGGGCCAGTGATTTGGTAAATCTTTTATATATCATGTGCAACTCTAAAATTTGAAAGTTTATCGTCAAAATTAATTTCCTGTCTCTCGACTTGTATTTTGCATAATAATTGAAATATACATTTTTTACGAATTTGATAACAGGGGACGAATCCAAAATTTAGGAAAGTGGACCGTAAAAAATGGCATAAAACCCAACCCGCCTAGCGGAGCGAGGCGAATAATTTTTGGGCGATTTCTTAAAGTAAAATAAAAAACTAATAAATATTTCATTTTCACGCCCAATTGGTAGAGATGTGTTAAAATGGCAGGTACACGGGTAGTGTATTTTATAATTTTTTTTCGCGGTGAAAAAGGGGAGTATGCATCTACACCCTTTAATTCCCTACTGGATATTAGTGTGATATTCTTTTCCTACTAGTCTGAAAAGGTCAGGCAAAAAGAAACCGAATGGCAGTACATCTGTACTTTGATTTTTGTTGCGAGTCCTTCCAAATTACAGTTAGTTAATTTTGATTCTTTTCAACAAGTTTAAACAAAAACCTGCAAAAATTGTCAAAATCTGCACATATTGCAAAAGGGAGTAGTTCAGTGGATTAATCTTTTACCTCAAACATGAATTTTTGTTATGATAGTGTAGATATATAACAGATGACCCCCTATTAAAACAGTATATTAGAAGATTCAATGCGTTTGCAGAATTGCTATGCTGAAGGAAGTGTGTTCATGATTGGCTTTAAACACTGTAAACAGATACCAAACAGTCTTTCTTTTTAATAGTACTATTTAGACATTTTACATCCATTAATTTTATAGCTCGGTCCAATTTGGATTGTATAGCATACGTAATGAGGTCACATACATGTAGTGACTAGATTCAGCTTGTGACTTTGGTGACTTTCGTGACTAAGTGAAGCTTATTCACCACTCTATGTGGAATAAAAAAAGTAAATATTTTCTTTGTTACTTTATAGCCAAATAGTACAATAGATGTCTAAGTTTATCGACATTAAATAAGGGAAGTTGTACTTGAGAGTTGTACTTGAGAATACTGATCAATTGTCCTGAGTGGTACTTAGGAATATTGATCATTTATCCTGTTCGCTCATTAAAGAATCCGTGTGTGAAAGCTAAAATCAAAAAGTGACAAACATTGGGCTTTGAATTTTTTTTTGTTTTTGATAAAAAAAACAATAGTAAAACGTTAACGTTAGAGTCAATCTCCTTAATCTCCCACTGTACCTGCAAATGAAAAGTGTTTGTAAAATTTTCAATCACCATTGGATATAATTAAGCAATAACAGTACATTATTTGAATACCCGAGGGCGTCAATTGTAGATGTGACGATCAAAATGCAGTTTATAGGCGACGCGAAGCGGAGCCTGTAAACGGATATTTTGACCGTCAAATCAAGATTGCCGCCCTCGGATATTCAAATAATGTACTGTTATTAGGAATGCAACAAATCAATTTCATGTTCTATTTTTTTAACTTGTGAATTTGTAACATTATTAGAAACTAGACTAGACAGGGACCTACTTTGTCCTAGGGGTGTAGATAGTGGAATTGACGGTCAGTTTTGACCATTCAAAACCTTCGTTATATAAATGTTGCATAAGAGTTTGTTTTTATTGACAAATCTTTTAGTGTAAAGTGCAATAACGATATAAAAGAATTTCAATAGAGGGCACATCAAGTATCACAGGCGCAAAAACATGTACAAGTGAGATAAAAGTCAGTCAGTTAATCAACCAATTAATATTCGTATAAAAATCAACAAATATTTCACAATAGGTTAAAGCAGTGTATTTATATCAGTAAAATTAGTACTACCTAGATGTATACCTGTAATTTCAGATAATACGAATGTTCAAATTCGTCGGCATTAATTGGACTTTGTCCTCCTTAATTTGCCAATCTTTGTGTCTACGTTTTGAGAAAGTCGATATATATGGGATTTCCCTCACAACTTGATTTTCCGAAAAAGAAACTCCCAACAAAACAATGGTTACAAAAATTAGATTTGATTCAGTTTTATAGTTACAGGAAGTACCATGATCGTTGTATTAAGCTGGAGTTTTGGACTTGTCCTGTTGGAAGCAGTTAATGTAGAGCGGGGTCTTCACTGTTTGTTTTTGAAAAAAAATATTAATGCAAACTGCACCATCCCGTTTGTCAACAATATGTTGCTGTGCAATTGACTATTGTCATAAGCCATAACGACCCAGAATCTTTATGGTTTTTTTAACTTCATGCTACAACTTTAATGTCTCGTTACCTTAAAATACCCAATAATCTCCAAAAAAGATAGAAAAGGAAACATATAACGGCATTGAGATTCATACAAAATGTACAGATTTAATCACTATTTTGTTATTTTTAAACTGGGCCGATGCCTCTGCTGGTGGCATGATAGTCCCCGAGGGTACTCACCAATCCAGTAGTCAATACTTCGGTGCTGACTCGAAAACCGATTTGATTTTGAATCTTACAATATCTAGATTTATACTAAGGAGTATCTCCCTCGTGCATAGCTCTGTCATTAAATGAATTTGGTTTTCTATTTAGATCCTTTTGGCGTTTTGTTCCCCATCAGCTTTTTCACGTATTTTGGTTTATGGACTTCCTAATGTTTTGATTTGATCTGCACTGAAGAGACATGATAATTTGTCGAAATGCGCTGATGCAGAAATTAAATTCTTATAACTTCGGAATTTTGTTGTTATTTCCGGCATTTTTCTTCAAATATTCGACTTTAATAATAAAAAAAAATGCATTACACGAATAACTCCCCAGTTTAAAGCTTTTTTGTTGTCATTGGAAATTCCAAAAGACAACAGATCAACAGTTTTCACCACGAGTTCATTTAACTTTGGTTAACTTGTACCATTTTAATAACAGTTGTCGATTTATAAAAGTTTTCTTATGAACAAGGGGGATCTGTTTCCGAAAAAAAGACTGGGTTAGTGTTTCACGTATTTTGCTTTATATTGCAGAGATTATGGACTGTCCAAGAAGATTCCTGGTTGTGTTTTTAGGTTTTGTAGGCCTACTCCTTTCAATAGGCTTCCGATCAGTATTTGCTATGGTGATGGTTCATGTAATAAAACAACCAAATAAAACTGAATCTAATGGATTATTTGGACAGGTATGGAGTTAGTCAGATAACGAAGATCAGTATGTGATGGTGATCTATGCTCAGCAGATTCCGCTTTAGATAAAAGTAGAAACATGGGCATTTCTCTATTGATTTATTCAATCTTATAGATAACAATGAGGGAAAATAAAGTAATTGTAAATGAGACAAAATCTGTACAAATACATGGTAAAACTTTACAATGGAACAACGCTTTAAATCAACTATATGTCTCCATAAATTACTAAATACCGTAGTAGCTGTAAATTTTGTTCGTGTAGATGGCCATATCACAGCTTATGTCTCCCCAGTTCAGAACAAATAAAAACATTTGGAATTGTATAAAAGATGACAGAGAGCAAATCGGAAAACTAAGAATAGCTAAGGGTAGATCTTTGCTCGAAGGAGATACTTCATAGTTTAAAAAAATAAAATTTTAAAAAAATTATATATTGCAAGCTTCCAAATAAAATGTGTTTTCGGGTCAGCATCTTGGTTGTTGAATACCATCGGGAAAGAACAGTCTATTAGCAGGGGGCAAGGTACAGTGATAATAAATAACAAACTACCGAAGATACTGTAAATTAAATATTAATTATTATGGAAAAAGATAAGAGTCTAGCAACGACTTAATAATAACAATCCATCTCTCAAGGTACAAAATGTCAAAATACATGTATATAGCTATGTAGTCATATGTGAGCAAGAATATGACAAGAGCTAATAATATATACGTAAAAATATACAAGTTAGAGATTTTTAAAAAAAAAAAAATGTGTGCTCTGTGTATTTTAAATATCCTAAGTCTCAGTCTCAGTAATTGAATTGTTAAATTAATAGCTTTTTAGCTCACCTGGCTATAGCCAGGATGAGCTTTTGTCATCACTTTTCGTCCGTCGTCCGTCCGGCGTAAACTTTTCATTCAAAGATCTTCTCCTCTGAAAGTACTGGGCCAATTGAAACCAAACTTGGCAACAATAGTCCTTAGATGGTCTCCTACAGAGAAGTTGTTTTCCAGATCCGCGCTATATCCAAGATGGTTGCCAGCGGGATCATAGTTTTAATATTTGACCCTATGGGATAATACATTCAAAGATCTTCTCCTCTGAAACTGATGAGCCAATTGGAACAAAACTTGGCCACAATAGTCCTTAGATGATCCCCTGCAAAAAGGTGTTATTCAGATCCGCGCTAAATCCAAGACGGCCACCAGCGGGCATCATAATTTTAAAATTGGACCCTATGGGAAAACACATTCAAAGATCTTCTTCTCTGTAACTACTGGGCCAATTATAACAATACTTGGCCACAATAGTCCTTAGATGGTTCCCTGCAAAAACGTTGTTTTCCAGATCCGCGCTATATCCAAATGGCTGCAAGCGGGGATCATAGTTTTAACATTGGACCCTTTTGGAAAACACATTCAAAGATCTTTTCCTCTGAAACTGCTGAGTCAATTGGAACCAAACATGGCCACAATAGTCCTTAGATGGTCCCCTGCAAAAAAGTTGTTTTTCAGATCCGCACTATATCCAAGATGGCCGCCAGTGGGGATCATAGTTTTAACATTGCAGCCTATGTGAAAACACATTCAAAGATCTTCTTCTCTGAAACTACCGGGCCAATTGGAACAATACTTGGGCACAAAAGTCCTTAGATGGTTCCCTCCCCTGCAAAAACGTTGTTTTTCAGATCCGCACTATATCCAAGATAGCAGCCAGCGGGGATCACAGTTTTAACATTGGATCCTATGGGAAAAAACATTCAAAGATCTTTTCCTCTGAAACTGCTGGGTCAATTGGAACCAAACTTGGCCACAATAGTCCTTAGATGATCCCCTGCAAAAAGTTGTTTTTCAGATCTGCTTTATGGGATGGGAGCCAGCGGGGATCATAGTTTAAAAATTGAACCCTATGTGAAAACACATTCAAAGATCTTCTTCTCTGAAACTGCTGGGCCAGTTGAAACCAAACTTGACCACAATAGTCCTTAGATGGTTCCCTGCTAAAAGTTGTCTTTCAGATCCGCGCTATATCCAAGATGACCGCCAGCGGGGATCATAGTTTTAACATTGGGCCCTATGGAAAAACACATTCAAAGATTTTCTCCTCCGAAACTACTGAGCCAATTGGAACCAAACTTGGCCACAATAATCCTTAGATGGTCCCCTGCAAAAAAGTTGTTTTCCAGATCCGCGCTATATCCAAAATGGCCACCAGCGGGGATCATAGTTTTAACATTGGACCCTATGGGAAAACACATTCAACGATCTTTTCCTCTGAAACTTCTGAGTCAATTGGAACCAAACTTGGCAAAAATAGTCCTCAGATGATCCCCTGCAAAAAAGTTGTTCTTCAGATCCGCACTATATCCAAGATGGCCGCTAGCGGGGATCAAAGTTTTAACATTTCAGATCCGTGCTATATCCAAGATGGCCGCCAGCGGGGATCATAGTTCTAACATTGGACCATATGAGAAAACACATTCAAAGATCTTCTTCTCTGAAACTGCTGAGCCAATTGGAACCGAACTTGGCCATAGTAGTCTTTAGGTGGCTACCTGCAAAAAAGATGCTTTTCAGGTCCGAGCTATATTCAAGATAGCTGCCAGCAGGAAACATAGATTTTACATTGGACCCTATGGGAAAACATTCAAAGATCTTCTCCCCTGAAAGTACTTGGCCAATAGTAAAAACATACTTGGTCACAATGGTTCATAGTTGTTCCTTTTTTAAAAATTTGTCCGGCATGTCTGCATCACATTCAAGATGGCCCCAGTGGGGAACATACTTTACCTTTGGACCCTATCAGAAAACATTTAAGGATCTTCTCTGAAAATATTTAGCCAATTGGAACTAAAATTAAACTCAATGGTCCATAGATGGTCCCCTTCAAGAAATGGGAAAGTAGGCCTGCACCTGCATCCAAAATAGATGCCAGTCTGGAAAATAGTTTAACTTAAGATAATATAACATCAATGTCTATTAACAAAGAAAAGTTTGAACATATCAATGATGTTGATATTATGTGTGATGAATTTACTAAACTATTTCTTGAAATTTCAAGGGAATGTATTCCATCTAAACAATTTTAATCAGGGATAATGATAAACCTTGGTTTAACAACTCACTTAGAAAGGAAATGCGAATTAGGGATCGACTTAGAAAAAAAGTACTGAAAAATAATACGGAAAATAATAAAACCAAATATAAAAAACAAAGAAATAAAGTTAATAACATGAAGAAATATGCAAAAGAAAATTTTGAAAATAATTCAGACAATTTTTTACTCAATAATTCCTCTAATTCTAAATCTTACTGGAAGATAATGCGTATGTTAATTAAATCTAACAAGGGAAACAACACTATACCACCACTCCGCAATATTATCCAGGATCAAAACCTTGAGGACATAGTTTATGATGATTCAGATAAATGTGAATTGTTAAATAGATATTTCAGTTTTATTTCAAAATTAGATGAGGAAAATGTACTTCTACCTGAATTTGATTCTAGGTCGGACAATTTGATTACAGACATTTCTGTGACAGAAAGTGAAATTATTGATGTTATACAGATTTTAGACCCCAACAAAGCAACGGGACCTGATAAAATAAGCCATAAAATGCTCAAAATTTCTCCAGAACTAGTAGCAAAACCTCTTCAAATAATATTTAACAAATCTCTTCAGCAAAATAAATACCCATCCTCTTGGAAGTTGGCGAACGTTATTGCTATTTTCAAGAAGGGTGATGCTTCCCTTCCCTCGAATTATCGTCCTATTTCTCTTATTAGTTGTGTAGGAAAAGTAATGGAAAGAGTTATTTACAAGCATATTTATAACCACCTTATTAGTAATAACTTAATATATGAATATCAATCGGGATTTTTAAAACAACATTCTACTATTCATCAGTTACTTGAACTTTATAATTCAATATTGAACTCTTTGGAAAAAAGGGAAATGAGCTGTTTTGTTTTTTGTGATTTTTCAAAAGCTTTTGACAAAGTTTGGCACAAAGGTTTACTGCATAAAATGAACGCGTATGGGATAAGGGGTAATATATTAAAATGGTTTCAAAATTATCTGCATAAAAGAAAACAAAGAGTGTTAAATCGAGAATCTGCCTCTGATTTGAGAATTGTCCAAGCTGGGGTACCACAAGGTTCTGTATTAGGTTCTCTTTTGTTTTTGATTTATATAAATGATATTGGAAATGAGCTTCTTTCAGTAAGTAGATTATTTGCAGACGATACATCTTTAGGATACTCTAGTGCAAATATTGATGAAATTAAAATTGTTATAAACCATGACTTAAATAGACTAAATGAATGGTCACAAAAATGGCTGATGACTTTCAATCCTGAAAAAACGGAAATAATGATTTTCTCTAACAGTTGTGTTGCAGATAATTTATATTTTGTTTTTAACAATACAATGATTCCAGTTACTTCTAGCCATAAGCACCTAGGTGTTACCTTTTCAAATGATGGTAAGTGGAATGAACATATTGAGATTATGATTAAAAATATCTCAAAACATTTAGGCGTTTTGCGGAAATTGAAATTTAGCTTAAGCAGAAACAACTTAGAAAAAATGTACCTTGTCTATATACGCCCACTTTTTGAATATGCGTGTGAAATTTGGGACAACTGTGGAATATGTTATTCTAATAAATTAGAAAAACTTCAACTTGAAGCTGGAAGAATTATCACGGGATTACCTATTTTTACAAAATCTGAATGTTTATATGCTGAAACTGTATGGGAAACCTTATCACAAAGAAGATATAGAAGAAAGCTTCAACTTTT
>MJUU01008836.1:16445-28690 GCA_002080025.1 Modiolus philippinarum
TTGTAAATTGCAAAATTCAAGGAATAACATGTCATTGTATCAATCTATTAAAATCGATAGAGAATACTCTGCAGGTCATATTCGGACATATCTGAAAATTTATGGATAAATTGTTTTGCAAAACAACTCCTCCAAGTATATTAGGAGATGCTTTGAAATTAACAGGCCATAAATGCTATTGTCGCCATCTGGTTTACCAGGATCTTACACACAACAAAAGAACTAAGTTGCCATCAATTTTGTTTCTGAAGATGCTAGTTTCGACAGCTCATCTCTCTCAAGTCGCTCTTAAACCAATCATTTAGAAGCCCATGAACCGAAAAACGAGTTAAACTGATTTAGAAGAAAAAATCTCAATAAAAAGCAAAACAAGCCAAGGACAGAGTTTTGCACGAGGAATATACTTCTTTGTTCTCAAAAATTTAATTATTGTCAATTCAGAATCATTTCCGTTTTCGAGCCAGCACTAATGCTATGTACTTCTAGGCTGGTCCATACAAACAGTTTCTCAGAAGTGGCAACGTCAAAGTTGTAATAAATAACAGATACTAAATTACCATAACTTTTTATACTGCAAATGGTAGTTCGACAGCCTGTGTCTCTTCGGTGGAGACCGATGAAAGAAAGTCTCTACAAATACATAATGGAACAACGCTGTTCTGTTGTTTTCCATCTTGCATTGAGTCATTTCATCTAATGTATTGAACTTGACCTGTTCCTAGCTACGGTTTTGACAAACAACTTCCTTAATGACGTAAAAAATATGTTGAAAAAAGATATATAGAATGTTGTCGCCCTGCCCAGGTACCTGGTCTCGCTACTTAAGGTATGTATGTAAGTATGTCTATGCTTTATTCAGTGGTGTAAAAATGGCTAATGAGTTTTGAATATCCATCTTTTACACTTCCTTTCATTTTTCGCAGACGAGTTGTAAAGAAAATAAAAGGAAAGAAAGAAATTTAGCCAATGTGTCCTACATAGATAACTACAATTTTAGTGCAGCAACCTGTCGTGAATATCTAGCTTATTTTTGGAAATTAATTAACCAGCATGACACACGGCTAAATTATACCTTATATTGACGGAAATGATATGACGCTTTGGTTTTGACTAGTCGTAAACATGAAATGTGGTGCAAATGTTTAGAATCAAAGGTCAAAGGTCAAATTTTCAAAATTCTCTTTTTTTTGTATATTTCAAACGTTTCAATCATATTTCAAAATTTTCTCAAATGATTGCTTTTTTTGTCATTGATTTTGTCTCTCAGGTGTTTTATAATAAATCTAAGCAAAAATCAAGACCAATAACCCCTTCGCAATGTGAATTACGTCCCTTTTCTCAAATGAGGAAAATTTTCACTCTTAGGGATTTCAAAGCAAACTTAATTGCCAAAAATAAGTAATATAACAAAAATAAGTAATTTACATTCATTTGATGAGTATTTATCAATTTTTGACGACCTTAAATATGATTACTGATATTTGTGACAAAAACATAGTCCAATAAAAATACCTTGTTGAAATAACCAATTAGAGACATTTCTTTAAAAACATTTTATCAAAAATTTTGTAAACAAACAATATAAAAGTGACATAAATAACAGAATACCGAGGTTACTGTGAATTTAGGTTCTGCATATGAGCATTTCGACAACTTATGCCTCTTCAGTGCAGATAAAATCAGAGTATTTGGAAGTCCATGAACCGAAATATTTGTAAAACTGATAGAGAACAAATAACCAATAAGAAATAACTCAAAACATATACACACAAGTAATTGTCAGCAAATTTAAAACTAGAAATAATGCAATTATAGCTCACCTAAATGATACCCCCGCCCCACATTGGATACTTGAAAAGCAAAGTTAATTTTTGATATATTAAGCCCCTCAAAAATGGTCAAATCAAAGTCTAAAGCAGGAGGTGCACAAGGGAATCATATGTAAAATGTTCTCTAAGAGATTTATTAAATCTATCCATTAGTTTAGGAAGGGCTGCGGATAGTATACCATTACCCGCTTCAGATTATGGATGTTTAAGTTTATGTTTGGCAATGGGACACCTCAAAAATGGGTCAATCGAGGTCTACAAAAAAGTGTACTTTGCCATTATGTGATCAAGATTCCCTGAAAGTTTCATCAAATTCTTTTCATTTATTTACGCTGAGTTGCGGAAAAATTAGTTAAAATTTAATTTTCAATAATTTCGAATTTCTTCTTTGATCGAGCTCTGCTTTTTAATATATCTTATTCATTGAAACTGAATGATGCTTTTTGAAAATCGAAATGTTAAAATATGTCCGGTGTCATTTTGAAAAAGTATCTTCCTAATTTCCCTAGATATTGAGCATTTATCGAAAAGGTTGAAAATTCGGGATTCTCAGAGTATTTCGTTTACACGCATGAATAAGCAGCATTTTTATTGTTTGGACTTGTATTATACTTCACTAAAACATTCTATCGTGCTAAGTTGGTGCATATGTTGTATAATTTTGGGGGCTAGTTGTCCCTATCATATCAAGTCCAAATACTTAATAAATTATGAAAAGCTTTTGAAACTTCTACCATTGTAGTGTTTGAGGGTCAGAGAAGTTACACGTACACGGATATAGCTCGGCTGGCTGTGTGACGGGTACCATGGCTGGAGCAGATCATGCTTAACCCTACCGCTGGCTTTTGCTAGTGCCGGTACCAAGTCCGGCTGTCCCGAGTTCGTATTGTTGTTTACGTTTGTCTTATTTGTGTTTTTCCTGTGTAGTTCCCTGGCAGATTGTGGCATGTAATTATAATTTTCAGCCATTTTAGGTGTTTCCTGTTGTCCCTTATATTTCATTTACCCTTCCGGGGCACCTGATGATACTTCAGTTTTTATAGGGGTTCACACTGCTAGTGCTTTAGTTTTGTGGCGTTCTTGTTCATTTTTGTTTATTTGTTTTGTCTTTGTCATACTGTCTCAATTCGTGTTGCTGTGAATTGCCGTGATTTTGGATTTATGATTTTAGAATTTCAGCTTTCCTCGTTGTTGCTTCGGTATTCGTTTGCCGGTGTATTTAATGCCCCTACTTCAACCTAATACGCACGTTATACACCTTTCCTATTCAATTTTGCTTCCTGTTGGAATATTTAGCAGAGATTTTCATTCAGGGGCTTTGGCACATCGATTTCCGAAAATGGGGGTCTTTTTAGTGTGCCGATGTATCAAGAGGGATCGATTTCATTTTCTACATTTAATGAGACCAATTCAGATCAGTGATAATTACTTTGCTTTAAAACCACCCCAGGCGAAAAGCTACGAAAAGCATAATATTTTGACCTGTTCGACAGTCATGTTCCTGCAATCAAAACAACAGAATTCATGAAACATTATAGCTATTCAGGAAATAACGCTCAGATGTGCATATTGACAGATAACTTTGAGTAATATTTTTTCTGGAGCTGTTTTTCACCGTTTAAACTTGGAAATTTAATCAAGTAACCATGACGCAGTTCCTATCCGTAAAATTTTTCATACAATGTATTTTTTATTTGTAATGGAAAGGTACTTAGAAACATAGCACATATATACTGGTATATGCAATCTACATCTCCTCCTAAACCAATAGGTAGAGTTTGATGAAACTTTCAGAGAATGTTGGTCACATGATGCCTTATTGCACCTCCTATTTTAGATCTTGATCTGAGCAATTCATATATGGTTTACACAATGTATTTGTGGTATATCGTCTGCAACTCCCCCAAACCAGTCATTGGTATTTGATGAAACTTTCAAAGTCTTTATCACATGATGCCACACTGCAAATTCTGATCAGATTTTGATCTGACATTTTTTTTTGGGGGGTCCCATGCTAAACATGCAAACATGCACTTTTCCATTCTATATTTTGAGGGGGTACTGGTATGCTTTCTCCGACCCCTCCTACACCATAAATTTAATGATTCTTTCAGAAAACCTAAATTGCATGATGCCATGGTTCACTTTCTGTTTTTAGATATTTTGATTTGAAAAATTTTGAGGGTTTCCCACAGCCATAGATGGACTTTGCCATTGTTTGTCGTTAGGGGTATCTGTACGCTTTCCGCAACTCCGCCTAAAGAAATGAAAAGAATTTGATAAAAAAAAAATCAGAGAATCTTTATCACATGATGACATCGTGCAACTTTCTTTTTAGACCTCGATTGATCAATCTTTTAGTTGTCTATGTCAAACATAAACTTTACCATGGATTATCTGAAGGGGTAGTGGTATACTGTCCGCAATCCCTCATCAACTAATGAATTGATTTAATTAAACTCTTGGAGAAACTTTTACACATTATTTTTTCATGCACCTCCTGGTTTAGATTTTGATTTACCATTTTTGGGGGTTTAATATATCAAAACATTGACTTTGCTTTTCAAGTATCTCATGTGCGCGGGTATATTATTTAGGTGAGCTGTGATCACATTAATTCTAGTTTCAATTTGCTGACAATTACTTCTGTGTATATTTTTTGAGTTATTTATGTCACTGTTATATTATTTGTTTACAAAAGTTTTGATAAAATGGTTTTTAAAAAATGACTCTCATTGGTTGTCTCAATAAGGTATTTTCATAGGACTATATTTTTGTAACAAATGTCAGTATTCATATTTCAGGTCGTCAAAAAATTGATAAATACTCATTAAATGAATGTAAATTACTTATTTTTGTTATATAACTTATTTTTTGGCAATGAATTTTGCTTTGAAATCCTAAGAGTGAATTTTTTTCCTCATTTGATAAAAGGGACGTAATTCACATTGCGAAGGGGTTATTGTTCTTGATTTTTTTTTAATTTCTACCAGAAAACACCTGAGAGACAAAATCCATGATAATAAAACCATTCATATGAGAACATTTTGAGATATGCTTTGAAACTTTTGAAATATACAAACAAGTAATTTTGAAAATTTGACCTTTGACTGTAGATTCTTAACATTTGCATCATATTTCATGTTTACGACCTGTCAAAACCAAAGCGTCATATCAATTCCGTCAATATTATGTATAATTAAGCCGTGAGTCAGGGTGGTTTATTAAATTTGAAATTTTAGACTCTAGGTTGCTGCTATATTTAATTGGTAATTTCTGACGATATAATAAATTATCTCATAGAATGAATAAGACCCTTTTGTAAGAGTTATCGTGTTTAATTAATAAAATACCAAAGTCATTGTGTATTTATTTTTACTCATGCCCATTTCGACCACTTATGTCTCTCTAGAGAGTGAATATTCTAAACCAAAAACTTAACAAGTTTAGTGACAAATACAATGAATATTGTCAAGAAAATACCCAAGCAATAATATTTTTGTAAAGTACGATCATCTTGACGGTAAAGAAACAATACGAGTGAGGTAACAAAATCAATTATAAAGATAAAGTAAAATATTGCTTATTGTAACGCAGAGCGTTACAGATGTCCCCCAAACGAACATTGTAAATGTTTTCCACAGTTTCCATGGCAACAGCAGCATCTATGAGATTTCTAAGACTAAGCATTAACTTCTACACGTCGGATAACTATCGATAAAATTTCATCCAACTGAACCACTTTGAATTTTCCTACCTTTTTCCATTTCCATGGCAATAACATTAATCAAATATAAAAATATTGAGGGTTAAAATCATTTCTACACATCTCAGACAACCTTCCCGTAAAATTTCATCCCAATTCGAGCATTTAAATTTTCCCGCCTTTTTTCTGTTTCCATGGCAACGGTCGCCATTTTGGAAATTTTGGGACCAAAATCAATTCTATGCATGCTAGGCAACCTTCCTGTAAAATTTCATCCAATTCTGAGCATTTTGAATTTTCCCGCCTTTTTTCTGTTTTCATAGCAACGGCGGCCATTTTGAAAATTTTGGAAGGTTTCTGCACATCTACTCATATAGGCCGACATTCCTGTGAAGTTTCACAAAGTTCGGGTCAATAATTTCTGAGAAACGTGTAAGACAAGAATTGAGCGGAAGAAAGAAGAAGAAAAAAACCAAAAAAAATAATAGTAATAAGAAACGGAGTAAACACAATATGTCTCCAAAATTTCGTTTGGGGGACATAGAAACTTCGTTTGGGGACATAACAAGTATTAGCTTTCCAAAAAGCCAGTCTGGCGTGGGTATTCATTTACCTAGACAATAGAAGGAATATTTTGTTTGATGATTTACCAGAATTTACTAGCTTCATAGTCGTAACGGTAACCAAACAAAACTCACAGTATAATTCAGCAATTGCGGTTCTCCTGATCTAAAAGAAGACATACTTGACAAACGCACTGGTTTCTTTTTCTTTTATTCAGACAAAACCAGTATAATAACTTTCCTAAATTGTTAATGTAGAAAATAAAGCGTATTTATTTATATGCCAACAGAAAGCTTTAAGAATGGTATATGATGCCATTTAAAACACTATCGCAGAAAAATCAATAAATGAAAATCACGATCGTAAATGAAGATTTATTAATTTGCAATGATATTGTCGTAACTTTATATTAATCAAATGAACACGTTGCACTTCATTGACTGTCATGCAATACAAAAATGGATATTACACCGAAATGCAATGCGAACATAGACGCCTTACCGGATGTGTTATTTCTGAAAAACCGAACCGAGGAAAAAATACTCAAAATACAATACCAACATCCTAAACACCGCGATACAAAAATAAAAAATATCACATTAACACGGCAAAAAAAAAAAAAAAAAAAAAAAAAAAGAGATGGACCCAATTACACAGAGAACAGGGTTTCCACGAATCATGAGTAGCGATGATAATGATGCTGGTCAGATAATTTCCAATAGTGTCCCTTAATATTGCCTTGTTTATTGTTCTTTTTTTCAGATGTTCATACATGCATTTAACTTCATACTTTGGCCTCTCCCAATTTTGCCTCTATCTTCAAACACGATCTTTTGTGCTATGTCTAAGGAATTACTAATGAATTGTTGCTGAATCTATATATAGGTAGGAGCAGAATTGTTTTATTGTCGAATCAACTTTAGTTCTAGAATCATTAAAATGTTTTAAATCCATATTGGTTACTTTTATCATATCTAAAATCAGTTGTTTTATGCATCCCATCAGGTTCACTTATAACAGCTCTCGATTTTTTCGACACATTACTTTTAATATACAATGTAACACTTGATGACCTAATAAAAAGGTGTGTTATGAATACAGAGAAGTTTTTAAACATTAATTATTATTTTTTATTTTAATATCCGTTGGTATCCCCATATGTTATTAAATAAATAAATTTATCTTTGTTTTTACTAGTCAACACTTTTGTCAGCTTGAATAATTTATTTCTCAGATCAATTGTCAAAATTTTTCAATATGAAAAAAGAAAGGAAATAGGGTAAATGGCAAGGAGACAACATCCCATATCCAGGTTAAAACGACCCAAAGCAAAGCATCTAGGGGTCACCGTACGGTCTTCAAAACAGTGAGGAACCTCACACCATAAAGCAAGCCCTAAATGGCCCCAAAAAGGTAAAAGTTGAATAAATCAATGGAAAAAACCACATCCAATAACCCAAATATCAAGAAACTAAAATTTTATAAGAAGACAAGGACAAGCCAATGACCAACATTTTCCTGACCTGGGACAAGAAATTGCGGTGGGGTTAAACTCGTTTTCTTGGATCCAAACCCTACCCCTATGTGTGGTGAATGGCTAAAAATAAATACACAAAAAGACTCACAATAAAAATCAAACTAGAAAAAAAGTCCAACTTATCAAGACGAGTAGCCTTACAATGAAGTACATAAAACATGAAGACAATACACACAGGTACTTTTCGGACAAATGTTCGCAGTTACTGACAGCTTGCTAAGGACATAATTTCCGTTGACTATGTACATATGAAACTTCAATTGAAATCCTTCTAAATAGATTTGGTATAACAACATCATCAATTATGAAAGAAGAACATGATATTGTGCAATGCCAAATACTGCCAATATAAAAAAAAAACTGTTTAAATTTAATTATGGTGTAAAGCATTTCGGAGATGATCAATATTTTTGCCAACAAAAACCAGAAGCAAGGATTTAACAATAATGCTGTATTTATATCCTTTATGAATAAGTTTGTTCAACGGATTAATAAGTTTGGAAGGACAACGTTTGAATTTATGCGCTTTGTAAATGATACTGCCATAGAAGTTTGGATGTGAAATGCCCTGATGTATAAGGACCCTGCATGTAGTACCAAATTTTCTTAATAAGTCAATGTATCTATAATAAAATTTAGAGAATGTTTTTATCAATTTATGATATCTAAACCCTTGATGCAGAAGTTTTTCAGTGAGACAAAGAATTCGGTAGTTGAGTTCAGAAACATCACTACATACTCGTGCATATCGAACAAGTTGTGAAATGTAGACCCTAACGGAACATCGCCGTCGAGATGGGGAAAATTAAATTTAGGGAAGGACAAATCATCCCTTTTATCATAAATGTAATTTTAGGATGATGGTTGCAAATTAGAGAAAAAAAAATCAGAACTATTCTATGACATTTAAGTAGCAATATTCAACAGAATTGATTTTATTAATTGGCTGGGGAGGGGAGAAGCTACTTAATTTGGAAATATAACATATATGTTTTTTGGTGTACAAAATTAAAAAAAAAATGTAGACGAAATAAATTTTTTGATGATTTTGATTTTGAAATGTAAAGAATTTAAACTTTGTAGGGACACTGAACTCCTCTAAATTTTTCATAGGGTTATTGTTAGCAAGAATTCACTGCAGTTGACTGAGATGGACAAAACGGATTTATTGAAATGTATTAAAAACTTTGAAAACAATAATGTGGTACATGAGCACAAAATTATAATGATTTTAAATGAATAAAACCAGATGAATCACATTTTTTTCAACATCACTCAGATTTTGGAACTCCATCGGTTGTCTCCAATCAATGGCTGATATATTATACATCAACAGTGAAAGGATATGTAGTAAATGTACATGGTAAATGCACATGTATTATTTAAAAGTGGTAGTCTTTATAAATACCTTACCGTTTCTAATTGGCGTTGTTAAACAATTACCAAGTAAATTGCACTTTAACCGGTGCTAGGGTTTCGGTTTGATTCATTTTAAGCAAATCCTAAACATGATGCTTTAACTTTACAAAATTGTATTCATATCATTATTGTTTATTGTTAATGAGTTTGATATATTAATGTGATATTTTATATGTTGATTAAAGAGGGCCCTAATGAAAATTAGACTTGTTCTAATTAGGTTAACCTCTTTAAAAAAAGAAATTTACTTACTTACTTACTAGGGGACGTCTTGAACTTACTATGAGGTAAGAGCGTTTGCTCTTTGTAGTAAGCCTCATGGTGACTTCAAGATGAAGAACAGAAATGAAAGTGTTGTTCCATTTGCTTAATCTTAACATGTATTTATAGGTATTTTGTCCCATGTACATTTACTCCATATCCCTTTATTTATTCATTGACCGTGGAGTTTGATTCCCAAAAAGTGTAGAGTCCGTAAGAAGATTCCCGGTGCTTGAGGTGTATGCTCTAAAATTTTGTAAGTTATGGTGTATTTGTTCATGTGAGAATTTTTCATATGAATGCACTGTCAAAATTCAACATCTGGGTTTCTTGTTTTGTGAAAAAATTAAGCTACTTTTCTGGCCATCTGTATATATATTGCCCACATCTCCGGATTTCACTCGCCAAGTTTTCTTTCAAACAACTCGATGAGTGCCATGTGATCGTTTATATGTTGTATAGTGTATTGGACCCTATATATGGCATCAGACGACAGTGTTTGCAAGAGTACTTTGTCCGATATGTTATACTTGTTGACAACCCTGCATCCATACAAAAATATAGGGGATGGATGTGGCGTTGTTCAACAATTAGCAAGTGAATTCCGCTTAAACATGGGAAAGGGGCCTTCTTGAACGAACTATGAGGTAAGAGCGTTTGCTCTTTGTAGTAAGCCTCATGGTGACTTCAAGATGAAGAACAAGAATGAAAGAGTTGTTCCATTTGTTTAATCTTACCATGTATGTATAGGTATTTTGTCCCATGTACATTTACTCCATATCCCTGTATTTGTTTATTCCCCTATCGTTGTTCACGTTTGTCTTTTATTTTATATTGTCGATTTACTTTTGCACTGCCCATGTCTATTGTGACATTTCATTGTGTTTTTCTGCCATTGGAGGTGTTTCCTGTTATCATTTCTTAATAATACAATGGAATGCTACTTCAAGACATCATTAATAATTCTCCAGGAAATGTATTTCCTTTTGCTCGAAGATTCACCTTTCCATGAAATCAATCACATTTAAGCATTCAGTTTAAGCTCCGCCTATACATTAGATATCGTCTTGATAGGAAATGTATTGGAAACAGTTTATTATTTGTGACATTATACCAGTAACATGAAATGTTATGATCGGATATATTATTCCTAAAAAGGTATTTCATTGTTTTGATGATTTATTGTTAGTAATTTAATGTATTGAATGGTAAGTGTAAAACAGATAGATTAAGATAAAAAAAAAACGAGATTTAAACTTAAAAATTTCTCTAAATTGTCTTTTTGAGACTTTCCTAGTGACTTAATTCAACATTTTTTAAAATTTTTCTTTGACCTCCCTTTTCACAACAATTTTGTTAAAAATGCGATATTACTGTTTCAATACTGTTTATTGTCACTACAGATGTTTTACGGTCGTCTCAATTATTTGGTAGATTGTTACTGTAATTAGGTTCATTAAGTAAATTAGATAATTTTCAGTACATCAAAATTTTACTACTAAACTAACAAAATCTATGAATTGATACCGGACTTTTCATTTGCAGTCTGACGGATGCCACGGGTGAAGCAAATCAAAACGGATGCCACGCGTGAAGCAAATCAAACATACCTTTCTGCAGCTGTTTTTGTTAATTGGGCGGTGGTTTTGAAGTGCAAGAATTTTAATTTGTGCCGTTATTGATCATCTTTGTTTGATGTTTGTTTGTTTTTGTGCTGTTGTTTCCATGCCCTGTATAGCTGTATAACTGTATTGTTTCCCTTAAATTTTAGATTTTTTCCTCTCTTTGCTTTCATTTTCATTTCCACTTTAAAAATTTCGATTTAGAATTACTACCTCTACTAAACCTACTAATTTATGTATACATGTAAATTTAACTAATAACGAAAATATAAACTTAAGGTTAGTGAGGACAGCTGTTACGTGATTAAACCATAAAAATGGCGGAAAAAATTAAAAATGTTCATAATAAATGAAATTTGACAGGAATGTTTCTGAGCATGTATAGAAACGAATTTTGGTTTTAAAAACATTGAAATGGCGACCGTTTCTATTTGAACAGAAAATGGCGGGAAATTTTCAAATTGCTCCAAAATGACTGAAATTTGACAGGAAGGTTACTTAGCATGTGTAGATACGAGTTTTGTTCTTTACAACACCAAAATGGCGGGAAAAATTCAAATTCCGTCGTATATGATGAAAAATGGAAATAATCTTGAAATAAGGTGAGAAAAAGGAAAATAATAATAAATAAACACAGTAAACGTGCTGAAAAAAGGAAAATAACTTTGATAAAAATTAAATAAAATAAAGATTAGTAGTGAAAAAAGTAAATTATATACAAAGGGATTAGAAAAGTGAAAAAAAAATGATAGAATAAAACTTTAAAATTGTTGGAAGAGGGAATTCACCCTAGAACAACAATAGCAGGGCCCCCCTTCTAAATAATTAACGCAGACATGATAAAAACACTGCCAGAACAAGCCTCTGCTGATTTCCGTTTTATAAAGATCACTCCTAGATGTTTTGGACAAGAAAATATAAAAAATATTAACTCATTCATTTAGTCAAAAATATATCTTAAACAACATAATAGGTCATTCCGGTCAAAACGGTGGCCAATTCGAAATACAAACTACTTCCGGTTCTATAGGAATCCTGTGGGGTCACGTGTCGAACTATCATACAATATATCACAAAATTTGAATTTGTAGATTAATTTTTTTCTATTTACGATTAACAGTAGGCAAGAATGTATCCACTTTCGGTTTGACATGTGTAACCTACAACTTCCTGTTCTAGTCAAGTGAAGACCGTATACAGTCATATGACTATTTTGGTTTGGTATTTGTGCTACAAGCACAGCCGGTGACATTACTTCCGGTTTTTTATTTTCTAGTGACGGCAATTTTTTTTTCTTTTTTTTTTTG
>MJUU01008836.1:28716-50632 GCA_002080025.1 Modiolus philippinarum
AATGCTTGTAGGTCTCTTAAAAGCCTGGTTTGCTATACTGATTTTTAGATATTTTGAAGATATCGTATAAAGGTATTTATTTAAGTAAAAAAAAATGAAATTTTGTATTCGGAAGTTTTTTCTGAATTTCACTTTTTATGTCCCTCCAGGGGGCAAAAAGTGATAAAAAAATCTAACGTCAATGTGCACATAATTTGGAATATTACCAAAAATAATTGACAGAAGTGTTTTTTTTTAAATACCTTTAAAACAATAAAGACTTATAATCCAAACACTCTTTTGACAAAAACAATGCCCAATTGCTTTTTATATGGCCAAAATTGGGGTAAATGAGAATTCGGACCATTATTCAGGGGAGGTAACTTTGACTCCATTCATCTCAGAAAAACGCCTGGAAAGGTGGTCCAATATTTATACAAAAGAAAGGGTATATGTTCAACCATAAAAATAACCATTTTGAATTCGGAATTATTTTTGGGGGTCAGGTGTCCTCACTAACCTGAAATGAAGATGTCGGGGCACAGTTTATTTTTTGGGAAAAAGAAATATGATACATTGTAGACAGTAAAAATACCCTGGTGGAAAATTTTATCTGAGGATGTGCGTATTTTATTCATTAAAAACTAGATATCAGCCATGGGATAAGTTCATTATTAAATAAAGCATTCAAACTTTGTCTTAATTAAAAAACTATGGCTCAAAGGAATCCCGATTATTATGAAAGAAGCATCTCGATACTAATTAGAAAAATATCAATGACATGGCAAGACCTTAGGTTGTACTTGTTTTCTTAGAAAACGGAAAGAATCAAATTAAAATCAATCTTAGAGAAAAAATTGACATTTGTAATAAAAGTATAAATACTCCAACGTTTGCAGCCTTTTCGATATATGATTAATTAAAAATTAAAAAATATATATTTAAAAGGGGATATTTTAATGGTTTAGTATATAAACAATGAAGGGATATGGAGTAAATGCACACCAAACAAAGTCTCAACAAATACATGGTAAACTCAAGTAATGGGAAAAAAGTTTTTATTGTTGTTCTTCATCTTAAGTCAAGGAGCCTAGTCTGCTGGTTTGACACTGTCGAACTACGGAAGAAAAAATTACACTCAGAACTTTCCGAAGTGTTTGGTAAAGAATCATCATGTAATATACACATCGTAGTATATAATAGCTTAATGACAATCTAACCTTAAGATAAAATCACGTGTTCATATAACTTATATAAGTTGCTGTGAATTTATTTTCTGCACATCACCAAGGTAAAAGTTTGGAAAGTTGTAAATCTGTTTATTTTCCAGAAATCAATGACAACATCAGCAACGAAGACAAAACTAAAATCTAACAATGGGATGGATTACTATACTAACATTCGCGTCTCATCTTCATTTTACAAATACAGCACTTCAGAATTTAAATGAAGGTGTCCACATTAACTCCCTTAATAGTAAATTGGGTACGTCAACACGATAAGTTTATCCTGGTATGCATGACCATGTATACTCCGTCGTGTGAGAATAATATTTCTCTAATTCAATGCTGCTGATGAGAGGTTACTACGTGAAACACGTGTACGGCATAAAGAAATTTACTGTTTCTCTGTGCAACTTTGGTATTTGTTTTGTATTCTGTCCTGTATCTACATTTCCTGAATCCTCGGTGCTTTCCTCCAGTTATTACAGAAACAGTTTCTACAACTTAAACACATTAATTATGATATTTCTCACATCTCGTGAAACAAATTTTCAAATCTTGAAAAGATCGACAAAACTCGCTTTCAAACCTTTGCAAAATGTTTTTAACTCATTGTTAGAAATTCATAATCAACTATTCCTCGTTGTGAAAATTAAACTGTAGCCAGGCAAACGCCATCCTAGATTTAGAAGAATGTAAAAAAAAATAGTCTCTTACTGTGAGACTAATACTTTAAGGTGGTCAACAAAATTGTGATGATGGTCAAAGAACTAACGGAGTGTTAATTTATAATACATAACGAAAATTTAAGCACTGATTTTTAAACTCACTCAATTCACTTCAAATGAGTTTAATCATTTGCCAAATATATTACGAAAGCAATCTTTGGTATACCTTGGTGTATAACATTTTGACACAGTAATTTTCCTCTGTTGACAAAATCGGTGTAAAACTTTAGCCACAACAATACCAAATGAATTATGTATAAACTATAAACTGGTAATGTGGAGATATTACTGCTCAAAAACGAAAAGTTCCCCTTTTGGAAAGTAAGTGAGAAGCGAACTGTCGACTTAAAGATAATAGTCAAAAGAATATGGCTAAATTGGACTCACGAAGAAACAAAGACATCAATTCATAAGTACGGAAGAGAGAGGAAAATGGGAAATACAAAAAGAGATGAATGATATGAACCCAACTTAAAACCATGAGTGAGATCAGATTCATCGTTGAAGTAAGCATCTCCTGCTTTTTCTAAGCCATACGTCGTATTGAACATGTCAACTCCAGTAGTACAATCATATTTAGTGGAGTTAACAACAATTTTAAGCGTTAAAAGGGAAAAATCTGTTGTTATCTGGCACACAAATATTCAAAAGATATTGTTGTCGACTTCTTCAGTGATGACTTCAAACTACCAGCTCTGTTTGAATATTGATACAAAGAAAGGGGAAGTTGACAATTTGAAAAGTGAAGTAATTACAAACAGCTTAGTTATTAGTCTACCCTTTATTGTCAGTTTCAAGATGAAGGTGAAAGAATGGGACCGATGTGGAAGTGTCTGTAATATTCTTAATTTCGAGTCATACGACAATCGCAAAAGTGAGGAGTTTTAGTAACTAAATATAATCTATATAACGGAAGCTAGAATTAAATAATTTGCCTAGTGTTAGCTTTATTTTGAGAGAGATTTTGCATGAAGCTAGCGGACAAGCAGATCCGCTTAAAAGAGATTAGAGTCTGTGCTCGTTGGAATTCGGAATTGCATTTGATTTGATTTAAGAAATAAAGGGAACCANTTGTGTAATTAAAGAAATTAATAACTTTATGAACCGACTTGGCATGTTTTTGTACTTTGATTTTTGTTTTTTACGGCTTTAAGGCCGCTGTTTGAAGAGTACAAATTCTAATACCGGTACAAGGTAGTAATTTTGACCGTTGTCAATGTTCATTTATTATATGATTTAACACTGGTTTTTAGGAAACAACGGCAGTAGAATACCGAAGGAACAAGGGAAGCGATGACTACAAAAATCGAAGTCCAAAGACATGGCAAAAACGGTAACAGATAAAAACAAAGACAAAACAAGGACGTGAGACAGCTACAATGCACGGAAATAAAAAAGATAACATTAAGAACTAAGGCACTCATAGTGTGATCTCCCATGAAAACCGGGAGTGACATCAGGTGCTCCGGAAGGGTAAGCATGTCCTGCTCCGCTAGCGACACCCGTCACACTATCAATGAGTCAATCCAGGGTTGAGTCAAATCCGATTATGTCAAATCCATGAAGAAATTATTTATTCATTAACTCCGACAGATCACTCACAAACTGATTTAAGTCCGGAGGATTTTATGTAAAGATTGTGAGCGACCTGCTGAAGTTTATACATACATAATTTCCTAAAAACCAGTGTTTAATTCTTAAAATTCCAAAAAAAATAATAAAAAATATGTTTGATCGGAGGAAACGACATCTGCATTTCCTGCACTATGTTTTTTTCGGCATAATATTGTATTGAAGTCTGCAATCTATCTGAATTCTTGCCATTTTACTATTATCAGGGAAGTAACTATTGAATTGTTATTATTGAAATTTAATATTTCAGGGATAATGAATGCAACGACAATAAACCTTACAGTAGGAAATGCTACGACAACTACTTCAACAAACATAAACACAAACATGCGAGGAAACGACGATGACACCATAGCAGTTATATGTAATGTTTATATAGGACCAATTCTATGTTTATTTGGGATTTGCGGTAACATACTGAACCTGATCATACTATTTAAAGGAAACCTCAATGATAGTCCGTATTTATATTTAAAATGTCTGTCCTGTACTGATACACTTGCTTTATTTCTGTCATTTATTCATTTTACAATATCCGGCAAATCTACATCGTATGGATGGCAATTTTTTGATGCGTACATCTTTTTTCCTGTAGTAAATTTCATGATTGCGTCAAGTATATGGTTGACTGTTGGTGTTACTATAGATAGATTTGTTTATGTGAAGGCACCACTATGGGCACGGACTAAGTGCACGATCACAGGTGCAAAATTACGTATTGTTTTTATATTAATGTCAGCAATAGTTTTCACGATCCCAAGATTTTTTTGCTTTACATTACAACAGAATAACGAAACATATCACATTAAGCCGACAACGTTTCGAGCATCGCAAAATTATCGAATATATGATATTATGTGTATTGCACTATTTCACGTCACTCCTTTGATCATATTCATACTTACAAACTCGTATTTGATATACGCTGTTCAACGTGCAAAATCCGTACGACGAGAGTTTAAAATTAGAAATAACAAGGAACGTGATTGGAATCAGGAGCAACGTAGATTTACCATAACGCTTATAAGCATTGTTGTATTGTCCGTTATAGCAATCATTCCGTCAACAATTGGAGATTTCACACGTCTACTACATATACCATTTACGCAATATCATAAGCTGCGCCATGTCAGTAACATGCTTCTACTGTGTAATCTGTCCATGAACTTCCTGTTGTACTGCGCATTCAACAAGCGATTTGTACGTGTGATGAAATCGATGTTTGGTGGAGGATATCTTAGGGTTAAATCGTCTATCAGGCGTGCTAGCAGGACCACGAGGGCATCTCGTAGTGAAACAAATCTTATGTAGAGAGGATATCTCAGGGTTAGATTGTCTATCAGGCGTGCAAGTAGGACAACGAGAGGATTTCGTAGTGAAACAAATCTTATAAAGCTTCATGTTATATTGGCATTGTTTGTTGTATCTTATCATTTTGATTCATTGATATATTGTCATACTAGCTGTGTTATCAATATGTTGGTACTAACTTGTTCACTTGTCCACTGTACGGTCGTCACCATGATTTGACAGACCGTTACAATGTTTCTATTTCACAGATGAAAACAGAAATCTTTGAATAAATCCAGAGTTGGTTACCGGACTGACAAACATCGACTTTGAGCAGATCATGCCTACTCTTCCGGACCATCTGATGATAACCCAGTTTAATAAACATACAAATTCAACTCAATACAGGTAGACTACTAACTCCATGACAACAATCTTGAAAGGAGAGAAAATGACAATACGGCAGTGTGACGGGGGCCTTGCAGGTGCCATGCCTACCCGTCTCGAGAGCCTGATGATATCTCAGTTTTGTAAAGGTTCACACTGCCTAGTGCTTTAGTTATATGACGTTCTTGTTCAGTTTTGTTTATTTGTTTTGTCTTTGTCATACTGTCTCAATTCGTGTTGGATCTGAATCGCTGTGATTTTATATTTATGATTCTAGAATTCCCTCTTTCCTCGTTCTTGCTTCGATATTCGTTTGTCGATATATTCTATAAAAGTCAACTAAATACGTGGGATGTGCTCATTTTTTTTTCAAATCCTCAATATCCATCCATTTATCTGGTTTATCATAATAGATATATATTGTTAATCATCGTACAGATCTACGAGAAGACGAGTATTGTCGCACAACGTTGCCATTTACTTTGGCTTTAGGTCAAATACATTATATTTAAATGTGTAATTGTATGATTAACTAACATTAATCACGCCAGAATCCTCTGTAATATCAAAACAAAAATCGGAGAGACCATTTATTAATTAAATAGATGGACAATATAGAAGAATTATCTGATTTTCATGATGTTTTCATCGTGACGCTTATGTCGCTTTACTTGTTGCTGGTACAGAGTTTGTTCGAGTGGGCTTCTACAGATGTTGAAATAACTTTTGCCCGATGTCTTTGCGTATTCTTTTAAGCAATAAATATGTTTAATTAAATTGATAAAATTTAAGAAATAGCATTTTTAGATGTGTTTAATCGAATTACATTTTAAGCAGCGATCAATGTTGATACCCAACCTTGATTTTGACATTTTGTACTGTAGTGATAGTGACATTTCCTTGATACTTCTTACATAAACAGATGGTATATCAGTCTAGACCTGTGGGATCTAATTGTGCGCCACTGATAGCCGCTTTCATTATTCCTTTAATCATACAACTCCAGTTTCATTCAAGGGCTGGTTCATTTAAAGATTTGCGTTGGTCAACTTGAAAATTAATGGAATTTCAAATATTTATCTTTTTTAATGTTAGAAAACTGAATCAGAAGTAATTATTGCTGATCTAGATTATTAGGTACAGTTGATTTTTAAATATGTGGGTAATAAACACCTCTGAAATGTTTAATTGATTTACGACAAGCAATGTTTAAAGTGAAAAGGTGACAGGAAACATCAACAATGGCTGAAAATTACCATCACTGGTCACAACCCACAGAGTAATTGTACAACAATTTTATTCTTTTTCTTTCATTTAGATTCGTTTATCCTGCTATATTATTATGTTGTCTCTATATGACGAAGAAGAAGAAAAAGAAGAAAAAGAAGAAACGTAGAATAACATCATTTCATCCCAACTACATCAGGGGTGACATTATTATGTGTTTTATGTTTCGGGACACCAAAGAGCCATACAACTTTGTTTTCTGCAACATAATTACACTGAAAAATGTTTAGCTGACAATTACATGATTGTCCAAATTTGTTTGATCGACAACATTTTCGCTGAATTTTGAGGCCCAATTTTCAACAGACAACAAGGTTTCCCAATTCAGCAAATTGTGCACCATTTTCGCTTACCTTTTCCTTTATTAGCATTTTCACAAGGGTTCATCTTAATCAAACACAAAAAAAACTAGCCAAGTCATTATAATTTCAGTTCAGATAAACATGTATACACAATTCACTCTCTCTTCTTCAAAACTTAAAGAACAGTAGAGGTGGCTTTACAACGGCAAGGTTGAAATAAATGGACAACTGAAACACACAATTACACTTTATACTTTGACATTTTGCTATTCATTGATGCGCGTGGATGTCTGAAATTTAGGCTATATGACAAACGTAATTTTGACATCCCAATTGCGATTTTTTTCTCTCGTTACGCAATCTACCTACTTTTCCAGCATATGTAGTGTGTATTTCAAAGTTAATTCGTTAGTGTAGAGCATGTAGTTTATAAAGCGACTTTTTGGAAAAAAAGAAAAACACTGCATTCACGGAAACTGCAAAGACATGGATATGCTAAGCCTATGCTAGTGACCTGAAAATTTTGCACACATACTGGCCTCTCACTGATACTGCCGATGTCCACTGAAACTTATGATGATTCTTGACCAAACCCTTCAGGAAGTTTTGAGTTTGATTTTTCTTCCGTAGTGCGACACTGTTCTACCAGCAGACTAGGCGCCTTGAGCTAGCCGGCAGTTTAGCGGCGAGCACCCCTTGACCCATCTTTCTAAATTACGTATTGTCTTTTTCTCTCCTTTCACGATTTTGGTCATGGAGTTAGTAGTCTACCTGTATTTATGTTTTTATACTATAGGGAAACGGGACAGATAAAGGAGAGGTTTGGGTACCCATAAACCGGTTTAACCCTACCGCTGGATTTTGCTAGTGCCGGTACCAAGTACGGCTGTCCCGAGTTCCTATCGTTGTCTACGTTTGTCTTTTGTCTTATACGTGTTTGTCTTGTGTAGTTCCCTTGCAAATTGTTGCATGTAATTATAATTTTCAGCCATTGTAGATGTTTCCTGTTATCCATTTTTTAACATTTATTACTTTCATTCCTCCTTTCAGGAATCCCATGGCCGTAAGTAATAAACGTTGATTTCACAAATGAGATATGATATTTTCAACTAGAAGCCCGTCTTTCAGGATTTGACATAACCGATTGTCAATATAAAAATATATGTTGTGCAATGGCCACAAATTAATGTAAATAAACAAAGTAAAAATGGTAAGGTAGGCCATAATTTAAAAGTAAAATTAAACAAAATATACAAACTAAAAAACAGCTAAAATATCCAAAACGGGTTACAATTACACGATTGCACAGTGCAGTATATAAATGTTTTGTTTTCTTTTTGGATTAAGTTCAAGATTAAGCATGATTTTTACAGGTTATTTTCGTTACACGTTAGTTAGTAGTTTCTCTTGTATCCGCTACACGTTTTTCCCTTTTTCTGTCCCGATTGCCCCTAGAAGAAGGCTGTACTGTCCGAAACGTTGGGCACACTTTTCTTTCAACCCGTTTTGGACATTTTAGCCTTTTTTTAGTTTGTATTTTGTTTAATTTTACTTTTTAATTGTGGCCTACCTTACGATTGTCAATATCATCTTGCTAGACTGACTGACAGTGAAACTGATATTGTTTTGCTACTGAACACCAACGTCTTATGTATACCTCTGTGATGTTGGTTTATTGGCAGAAGAGTTGTACAAAACAATTTTTTTCAATCTTAAATAAACACAAAACCACTCTAAAACGCACAAAAGTTAAAACAGAACTTTACGATGCAATTTGAGAAGATGTTTATTCTGTATTCAATCAGGGAGAAAACTTTGGTCCGCCCACGGTGGATGAATGAAACAAAAGTGAAAAAAATATATATACCGGTAAATACAACATAAAATATATATTCAATAAGTCATTGAATCAGTTTAATGAGTGCTTTTATGACAAAGATTGTTTCCAATCAGATGACAATATGCTGCAGTACTGTCAAACGTAGTCAGTATGTACAAAATAAACTAGAGGCTCAGAGACTGAGCCTGTTTCGCTCACCTGTCAAAATGCTTCTACACCATACATGACTAAAAAAATGTTTCCTTACCAATGGGGTCAAATGTTAAGCTATGTTCTTCATTAGCACCCATGTTTTTTGTCTGATCCTATTGAAATGAATAATTTTTGCAAAGGATCTTCTATACATTTCAGATATGCTGGCGGCCATGTTTTCTCACAGATGGAAAAAAATTTCGGCAAACTAAGAAAAGGACCTTCCATACATCATTCCTGTAAAGTTTGGTTCAATTTGCTTCAGTAGCTTCAGAGGAGATAGTCAATATATGCTTTTCCCATAGGGTTCCATGTAAAAGTATGTTCTGCTTTGGCGGCCATGTTTTTGGCGGATCGAAAAAATTTCGGCAAACTAAGTAAAAGACCTTCCATACATCATTCCTGTAAAGTTTGGTTCCATTTGCTTCAGTAACTTCAGAGGAGATAGCAAATATTTGCTTTTCCCACAGGGTCCCATGTTAAACTATGTTCTGTGCTGGCGGCCATGTTTTTTTCACAGATTGAAAAAAATTCGGCAAACTAAGTAAAGGACCTTCCATACAGCATTCCTGTAAAGTTTGGTTGAATTTGCTTCAGTAGCTTTAGAGTAGTAGCAAATATATGCTTTTCCCACAGGGTCCCATGTTAAACTATGTTCTGCACTGGCGGCCATGTTTTCTCACTGATTGAAAAAGTTTCGGCAAACAAAGTAAAGGACCTTCCATACATCATTCCTGTAAAGTTTGGTTCCATTTGCTACAGTAACTTCAGAGGAGGTAGCAAATATTTGCTTTTCTCATAGGGGACGGACGGACGGACGGAAGACGGACGCCAAGTGATGGGAAAAGCTCACATGGCCTTTAGGCCAGGTGAGCTAAAAAGCAGTCAGTTCATACAAGTAGTTAATATCCCAAAAAAGCTGCGGTTTTCAAAAACACATTTTTGAAAACCGCAGCTTTTTTGGGATATTAACTACTACTGGTGCATAATCAAAAAAATTTGCGGTTTACGATTTTTTTTCTACAACGCTTGTAACTCTGATTAAACAGTCTAGATTTTACTCACATTTTTTTTCTACGTCGCTCAATAACGTATTTTGTATTTCCCAATCAAAACAATGAAATATTTTCTTGTCTGGTAAGTTAAGATACAGAAAAGAATATTTATTTTTAGTAGTTAAAACAAGCGTATCGTTTGAGACCTGAAGTTCTGAAGATATAAGTTCTCTCTCCTTTTTACTCGGAAAATTATACACTACGTAGAAATTACAATTCAGACGACAGTCTTTGGGTATTCGAAAATAGGACTGACTCAAATAAATTACGCTCATTTTCTTGTGCCTTCCACCTATAAAGTATTTCACAATAGAAGATTGATCTTGTTGTGAACAAATATAGTCGTCAAAAATTACAATTTTTTGTTTATCATCAGAATCTGATAGTTCGTCGATGTCTTCAACTTTATCATTAGATACTTGCACCAAGTCTTCCAGAGACACTCCTAGTTTTTCCGCTATTTCCTCGAATCTTCGAATTAGTTCCTTGTAATAATGCTGCTCCAAATTTTTTGCGTAAAGAATAATTTTGTCGTAATACAATAAGGGTTTAAATAAAAGGTGCATTAGCAAATTTGTTTTTCCACACCCACTAGGTCCCACGATCAACATACGGAAAAAATCACTTGGCATATTTTTTACTCCTTGTATTGTTTTGAAATTATTTGTATCAGACTTTTCCGAAAAATATCTAGGAATCGTTGTCATTTTTATAATCTAATTATTTATAAGATAAATAAAAACCATAATGTTGTTTTAGGTAGGAGTGTTTAAAATAAAGTCTCAACCGTTGTAGTGAGTAAAACCTAAAATTTATAGTGTGATTTATATAATAAAAATCAGTAAAAAAAGATGAATAGTGAACAAAACAAAACTTACGAAATACTTGCAATGTATGATTTACACAATGTAAGAAAGATGAATATTTATAAATCAATGAGGCTGCAAAGCGGAGTTTACAAAATACTTGATATTCAAGAGGAAGAGAAGATCGTACATTTGTATTATCCTCTTAGCGGTATATTCGTTAGAGCGCGGGTGTCCGAAGAAGAACTGGCAGACTTACTAGAAATACAAAGGACTCAAATGTATTTAACTAAAGTAAAAGAAAGAATCGTACGTCCTCCTAGAGTGTGGGTGTGCAGGGAATTACTAGAAGTATTTGTTTAGTTGTGCACCGAGTCCTAGTTTGCTTTTTACTCCTATTACACTCTGAACTATTTTTTTGTTTATAATCCGTGCCTTTAACAGGTTAAAACACGTTTCCTTAACTTATTAAAATCTATTTTACAAATTACTTTAATGACAAAATACGTTTTCTTAACTTATTAAAAATTTCTATTTTACAAATTACTTTTAATGACAAAAAATATTTCATATACAAAATTACGTTTTCTTAACTTGTTAAAATCTATTTAATCTCCTTTTTGTACCCTAATAGGTAATCGATACGCCGCAGTGAAATTTCGCAATGCAACAAAATCAATACGATGTCAACCTGTTGCCAAGTTATCAAGTAAATTACCATTCGGTATGTTATTTTAGGTTTGTCACGATGAACAGCTCTTGGTGAACAAGCCGAAATGAGAAACCAAAGTCAGATTTATCTCCTCATTATTCCAGGTGGCGTACAACTTAATCAGGTCCTTATCAGCTTCCTGCTGGTCAGTTAATACAATGTTTACACATCAATTATCTAAACCAGTACAGACTGTTTCATGTTTTATCTTATTACATCTAATTAATTAGATTAATTAATTTCATGATCTTTATGAAAAGCATTTTAGAAATAATGTTTTGAGAAAATTATTTAATAAATATTGATACAAGTATTCATTTGATTGAATGTAAATTATAGAGGAGTGAACATAAACATGATGATATATTGAAATATTTACTACTTTGCATTTCAGTGTACTTGAATTTGTTCTAAAAAAATCCCGATAAAAATGAACTTAGTAAAATAAAGCTTGTCGATGAATGTGTTCAAATTATTATTTTTAATGTCATAAATCGAAGACTTCAAATTAGATTTTAAGATTTTTAAAAACTCTCATACGAACTATCTATACATTTTCTGAAATTGCAAAGCATTAAACATATAAATATGATTTTGCTAGCAAGCTTTGTTTCAGATATAATCAGTGGTATCTATAAAACCTTGATTGTTTTGGCCAGTCCTATGAATCTTTCAATATGGACCCTTTTACTTGATAACGATCCATCACTAAGTAGTTTTTTGTTCATTCTGGTCCCTTTATTAAGAAAGTGGGAATGTTAACAGCAACTTCATATTGGACAATGTCACACAATTTGCCCTAGTGTGCTCATTTACAATTTCTTCAAACTTTTTGTCTTTATTCAGTCTACCCACGGGATGTGATTTTGGGTAACTTTACATATATATTGGAACGGATGTGCTAGAAGTAAAATTTAAACCTAACCAATATTCATATATTTTGCCAAAAGTGAAAAAGGAAACCTTTCCTATATTTCTAAAATTTTGCAACCTATTCATATATTCCCGAACAGCGTATTACATGATGCCAGGAAGACCTGTACTCTAATTTTTTCCTGTACCTAGGCTGGTCCTATTTTATGGGGTTTGAATTTCTGATTTTTGCTTTTTCTGGGGGGGTGTTCAAGAAAGATATGTTGCTACTTTTTTGGGGGGGGATATTCTTAGCTATTTATTTGGATGATACTAATTATGAAATAATTTTTGGGGATGGGCAAGTACCGTGTTATATTTTGGGGTGCTTTGTTTGCATAGAAAATTAAGAACTAAATTTGGGGGTAGTGAGTAAAAAAATCACTATTTTTTTGGGATAATTTTTTTTCCCCGGACCTGTCTAGGTACAGCTGATAATGGAGAGTACCACCCTGGGGTAATGAATATACAGATGATATTATTTACTTAGACATATCAGACACACCAATATATTTCATCTGATATTTCCTATATTTATATATTTCAAACCAAACAACATACCCTTTAAGACTGCACATCCGTACCTACCAATATATAGGGGGTTACCCCCTCCCCTACCCTGCATCTACCAAAAAATTTTAATTTTAACTACAATGTTGTTCCAGACAGCATTCTTTCTATACCTGTTACTAGGTCAATGTATTAAAATAGAAAACTGTATTACATTTTTCTGTTAAAATCAATGTTAGAATCATATTAATTTTGAGAAAAAAACTGTTTCACTTAAGAACTTGAAAATGAAATATCTCTTCAATATACTAGTATCTTGTACAATTACTAAACTTCCGAAAAAATGAAAGGTTTATTACTATTCTCACCTCCATCCTGTGTATATTTTTGTTTGAGATCAAATTAAGCAACTAATTGATTAATATACTAGTTTGATTTTATCAGTATTTATCAATAAATAAACTGGACATCAAATCAAACCTAGTTTAACATTCAAAGAGAAAATGAACTTGCCACATGTTGATTTGTTAGTAGGAAATGAAGTTTACAAACCACACTTGTTTAGCTGCTTAGCTGATTAATCCTGTTTTTTTCTTATTGCATGTTACCATTTCTTTTTTTTTAATTGTTCATATTTTGGGGGAATAAATAACCACCCTTATTTGAACAGTAAATGACACAACTACAGGTGAAAGAGATGTTTTATGTTTACAATATTTCAGGATTATGACTTATTAGCAGGTTGCTGATATGGACCTGATTAGATGCAGCGCCATCTGTATTTATTATCAGGGTAATAATTGACTTTGGTTTCTCATTACCAGATGAAAAAATAATAATAATGGATAGTTACAATACGAATAGTGATATTATTAATCAGGATATAAAAACCGCAACCGGGAAGAATATTCTAGACTAATCACACCGAGGAAGGATATTTGCGCAGGTTATTCAGACCATGCTGGACTAAACTTTTCTCGGAGTTAACTTGTGGAAGAATTTGTGCGTGTTCTTTCAGGGATATAATAAAGATTTATTATTTTTCTGCTTTGTCAATTGTTGTATGACAAATTTACCGTATACGTTATGGATTTATTAGACAATATATATATTTCATGGATTTATGTGGACTGTCTACCATATGATAGACATAGCACATAAACCTCATACGTCATGGATTTATGTGGACTGTCTACGATATGATAGACATAGCACATAAACCTCATACGTCATGGATTTATGTGGACTGTCTATCATATGGTAGACAGAGCACATAAACCCCTAACGTATACACATTGTATATACGTCATGGATTTATGTGGACCGTCTACCATATGATAGACATAGCACATAAACCTCTAACGTATACACACGTCATAGATTTATGTGGACTGTCTACCATATGATAGACATAGCACATAAACCTCTAACGTCATGGATTTATGTGGACTGTGGTAGACGGCAGCTTCCTATAGGAACAGATTTATTCTTATCTAAGAAAATTCTTCCCTTGTATACATTTTTGTTTACACGTGTCTCAAAGTTTGTGAGGTGAAGAATACTAAAATGATCAATACCCTGTTCTTTAGAAGTCCTCTTTATATGTACCTTTTTCATGGAAAACTCTCTTGTATTTTTTACTTCTTCACCCTCCAACATTTTCTTAAAGTCTTTTTGTGTTAACTTGGTTTTATTTAATCCTTTACCCTTTGTCTTAACACTAATTACATTGTCTGTGTCAATTGTTATAGTCATATATAACTTAGGTGCAATATAAACTGCCTTAATTATTTTAGCGTTTTTCTATAGTCATTAGCTAAATCACCTAAATTATTACCATTATAATTAGGTTTTAGTTTTTCTTGCTCACCGGCCACGTGTAAACTATCAGTGTCAGTATAGTAGAAGTCTAACTTTATTTTGTTCCCTGGATTTAACCTCGTCATATGATCATACATAATCTTGTGGCTATAAGCCAGAGCAAAAGCACCAAAATGTGACGGCTTACTGATCTTATCAACCGAGTCAATCTCGGATCTTAAGTAACCTGATACATACCAAGTAGATGAAATTAGGTCCATGCCCGTAACCACATACTTATGATGAAACTTCCAGTATTCATTGTTGTCTCTTATTGTCTGGGTGTGGTTAAATATTGGTCTTTGGATCATTTTACCATAGAGTCCATTCATCAATAGTTTTGCTAATGTATACTGAACACTTCTTTTTTGACTAGTTTTCTTGAGCTGAAAGAATTTTTGTATATAAACATAAAACACCTTACTAGTTTCTTCCCAGTAATATCCCTCGATAATATTAACATCATAACCATATTTAATCATTTTATGGTCTTTCCAAACGTTTAGATTTTATCTGCACTGAAGAGACATAAGTTGTCGAAATGTGCATATGCAGAAAATAAATTCACAGTAACTTCGGTATTTAGTTATTTGTTCTATATCAACTGAAGTATACCAACCCTCCGAGTCTTCTAAGTCCCATTTAGTTGCTCCTTTTTCGTCCTTTCTTGCTATTACTGGATGAAGCAGTTTCTTATTCGAAACGTACTCCCCATTTTACCCTTCATCTCTGAGGTGGTATATTTTCTTTGTCCCACCGGATATTCGTGTAACATACTTGTTGGATAAAGGGACACGACGTCCACATTAAATAGGAAATCAGTTACATCATCATAGTTTTTTCCGAACTGATCAGATTCGGTCTTGCTCTTATAGCACCGTCCACCGTAAATACTCTTTCTAATATTTGTTTCTACCTCTGTTGAATCAGACAAGTCAACCATAACTCCTTTAGGTATATAATCTTTCCAGATGTCGAATCCTAGAGAACTAGTCGAAAAAAAATTAGTGCTGAAATTTTTGTAACACTGGGTGTTTAACTTGTTAAACAATTTTCATAGACCAAGTACGTCAGACTGAAGATAAACAAGACACTCATTTCTCATACTATCAGACATATCTTCCCAGCGTTTCGATTGACTGTGATCAAATTCTCCTGTTTGTACCTTGCAACCAAAATCAGACAATGCTTGACTCAAAGAACTACCTATGTGTTTCATCAGATCGAAACATCGTATTCTATCTTTTTGTAACCCGATTATGCTTCCGCTATTCATGATAAATATTTCCGGAGCTAACCCCAGTTTATTCATACTCTTAACCAAGAAGTAGTGATCAAAGTTTCTCCCGTTATAAGCGTTAACAATAAAATCATCAGTGCCTACGGCAGTTTTGCTCAACAAATATCGTACAAAATTGTCGACGCAATCATCTCCAGCGTAGTAACAAAAATCTCCATCCTTTTCCACAAATGCTAGGATATAAGGGGTATGAACCGTCATGTGTCCGTCGACAATTTTTGTGTAAGTCTCTATATCATAGTGAATTATTTTGGGGTTTAACTCTTTACTCTTTGTTGTCCTTCGGATGAAATACCTACCCTTTTTTTATTACTGATTACTGCTTGATAATAACCAGATACGTTATCGTTACACTTATGACTTTTCTTATATCGCTTACAACAACGAGAACAAACAACCGAGCAAGTATGCTTTTCGCCGAAATAAATAGAACAACAAGACGAACACTTCTTCTTTTCTTGTTCGATAATAAGACTGTAATGTCCCTTAGCTAGTTCTATAGTAGTGAGATACTCTTTACCGTAATGCTCTTTTGTCTCTTCACAGAATAAACCGACAGGTATCTGGTACCTTTTTATTATGTCCCACGCTACTGGCACCGGCACGGTGTTTTAGGAGCCAACCCATATACTCTTCGTATCTCATCACAGACAGTAATTGTAGGATTAAAATCTGGTTTGAGTGCCTTAAAACATCGAAAGAAACAGTTATCATTAGTTGATAATAGGCGTTTCCTTTGGCGTTTCCTTTTGGCTTCTTCTGTTATTGTCTCTGAATAATTATGGTCCCAACATCCACCACTGGGTGGTTTTACCACTTTTATTCTAATTCCTATGATTTCGTGTACATAATCCTCATTCGGAGGTGAAGAAAGGTCTACGTATTGTTGATAAAGCGATACAAAGTCAGTAAACTCTCTTATAAGATACGAGTTCATACTCTTGGTGGTATTATATTTGTAACTTGGTGTACTACCAGTATAGACAAATTTTACTAGTACATCAGCGCTATCAGTAAACCCGTCTGAAACAGCGTGATCCAGTCTTTCTTTTATTAACTCTGATATCACCTCTTCCTCATCGCTGGTTAATTCTTCTTGAGGACGACTAATAGTATACGTTCTAATTCCGCTTTTTTCGTTGTAATTCATTTTGAATGACTTTTTATTCTATAAATCAATCACTTTTAAATGACTTTTTATTCTTTAAAGAAAATGATTTTTTATTAGGTAACTTTTTATTCTACCACTCTCTTACGATAAGCCGCAGAGTTAATATGATATTTTTTGGCAGAAATACAAAGGAGTTTATTACACACCTCACAATAAAATTTGTGGGAAGCGTAATATTTTTTTTGATTGTGGGCTTGTTCTTTTTTCAGCATCTGTCTCATATAGTTTTCTTCTTCCCATTTTTATAGTATGATTTTTATCTACAATAGGCGATTAATTCTTGCTTTTATACCCTTACCTAACAGTTGACCAATTTTTGATGCGGCGCTGTCGTTGGAATATTTTTTTTATTTCTTTAATCAATGCACCTGGTTTTGTCAAAGGTACATATTCACTTGGTTTTGTCGAAGGTACTGCCGAAAGCACATGTTCACTGCCGTAGGCACTTGGTTTTGCCGTTGGTGCTATTTTATCTGCTACATACTCTCCCACCTTTTCACCAAGTTTTTTACTCCCAGTATCTAACGCTGCAACAGTAGATTTCTTTATCGTCTCTTTTGTTAGTTGCTTTGCAGCGGCACTAAATATACTGTCGAATAATCCACCACCTATTTGTTCTGCCGTAGGCACTCTCGTTACCGGGTCAACAAAAATGTATGTTCCTAACTCCTTACTATATACTTTTCTCATTTTTTTCTTACCGTTTATATTTCTCTCAGAATAAAAGTAAAACTGGTGCCAACACCATTCAGGTCTATATTTCTGCCGTCTGCGCCGGTCACCCAAACACGAATCGAGTCAATCCTTGTTTTGTTTACTCTCGAATATCCTATGTGGTACGGTGTTCTCTCGAACGGGTAACTACGAGTTAGATTTGCAGTACTAAAGACGTAGATTACGTCACCCGACTTACCGTCTACAACGGAACTAGTGATCAAATCACAATGAACATAAATACTATCTATCCCGTTAGTGATGTTAGGCAATTTACTACCGTATTCCGTCTCCTTTACTATTTTTTGTCGAACCCGATTAAGTCGGCAAAGTTCCTATCACTCAAGTCTAGTACCGCACCTCCCTTTAGTGTAATTAACACCTTAAAGCTTGTCAGATCAAAGTCAAGCCTAATTGGACTTAGGGTTAGGGTTAGGGTTAGGGTTAGGGTTAGGATTAGGGTTAGGGTTAGGGTTAGTTTGTCGTTTACCGATAGAAATTCTGCTATATAAGTGGACATGTCCCCGTAGCTGTAGTTACCATCAGCAAATGTCAATTCCTTGAATATTTTCCCAGGGTCAAAGACACTCTTAGAATCAAAACTATACTTTATTTTCTTGTTACCATAGAACTCAGAAACATTATACCAACTGTAAGTCATACTATTTATCTGGGACAAACCAAAAACATACTGCTTATTCTTATCTAGTACCAAGGGTTCTTCGAACTGAGTCACAAAATCAGAAGGGGTTCCTTTACCTGCATAACTAGAAAGTGTTATCTTTTGTTCCATTTTTTATTACTCGAAATATTTTCTATAAATTCCTTCATGCTGTTCTTCCGTTATATCACCGTGTTCCAGAAGAGTGTCCAGAATAGTCATTCCTTCGTTTACTAGTTCGTCACTGGTATTACCAGACTCGATACCAGCAATCAAAAGCTCTAACCGATCTACTAGGCTTGTTGCGGTATTGTAGTCACACAAAATATTCTTATATTTTCCACTTGTCTTTACCAGAGGGTGTGATGAAAGACTGACTAGTTTTCTAAATGTCCGCTTTGCAGAATCAGAATACGTTATTTTTGGGATTGTACCTCTTTGTCACTAGGTCGACGAAGTCGTCGTCCACCCTGGTGTTGATTACTTGTTGTCCTTTATTGTCTAGTCCGTACAACCTATTATATTCGAGAAGCTGTTCTAAATTCAGCAGTAGATTGGAAAAGGAGCCGTTAGTATCTATTTTGTACGACCCCTTAGACGCTAAACCGATACCACTTTTCCCCTTCAATCCCTGGTAATACTTTCTATTTTTGTCATGGAGATATTTGATATCTTGTGGAAATTCCGCCCCGAATTTCATTTGTCCCAGCTTCACATTCATACCCTTTGCCCTACTGATCTTATCTTCGTTAGTCAGGTCAGCGCCTGCGGCGGTGTTTTCTAGTTGTTCCTCGGCGTCATACTTACTGATATTCACGCCACCTTGGTTCATTTCGACTATCTGCAATTCATCCTGTTCCTCCGGTTCCTCCGGTTCCTCTATGGCGAGTGGCACCGTAGTATCCATAATATTAGGCACGGGTACTGCCGCAGGCACTAGTTGACCAACTGCCGCAGGTGCCTGTACTACCGCAGGTACTACGGGTGTTTTTTTATTGCTTTCGTTACTGGTTCAAAGAATTCCTCGAGTTTATCCGACTGTACACTTTTTCTTATTATTTCTTCTTCCTTCTTCATTTTGAAGTCCTGTACCGCTTTCTCTGCTTTTGACTTCTTTTGAGCTAGATCCTTTAGTTCGTTTAACATTTTTTCTTCCTTTTATAAAAGATAAGTAATAAAAATGGGTATATTTAATGAAATATCTCAGACGGTGTCAGGAGGTCCGGTAGGACAAACGGAGACTAATTTTGATGCAGTGTTAAGTAAGTATGCGAGCAAGGCTCAGTTAGATAGATATTTCCGTAAAGGACAAGACTTAGATATAAGTGGGCACAAAATCATAGGTCTTTCACCCGGTTCCGGCAACGACCACGTAGCAACAATAAAGCAAATAAGCGATACTTTCTTTCCTGCGGTAGCGCGTAAAGACCTGGACATGAATAAGAAATATATTAGGGGACTCGAGACCGACTTAGATGACCCAACCTGTGCGGTAAACAAGAAATCGCTGCAGCAGAAAATAGACACACAAAAACGGATCTTTACAGCGGAGTTTGCTAGTAAGGCTTTTGTTGCTGCAAGTGAACGAGAACTAAGAAAAGACTTGCACAGACAGTTTCTAAGACCAATTCACCTATCACAACTTGAGAAAAAATAAGTACTGTTTATACAAAGACTAAGGTAGACGCCAAGCTAGCCGATTATGAGGGTTATACAAAAAGTAAAATAGATACTAAAATTCAGGATAACAAGAGAGAATGAAGGAGATTTTTCAATAAAACAGGAGAAAAGAAGTACGAGAAAAAGAAAGCTGCATCATTTCTTGCAAAAGGGAAACCCGGATATTATGGTTCGTCTAGGAATGTAAAAGTCGGGTGGTTATCGGACGAATCTTATAACAACGGTGATATAGAGGAGGATCTCGACAACTGGAAACTAACCCCAAACCCAACGGACGGCAGTGCCGGTGAAACGCTTTATTTGTTTGGTGCGCATCTAATATTTGAGTCGCCAGAAGAGCGCGTATCTACTATCCAAATTAAGATCATGATAAAACTAGATCAATTGAGCGCATCAAAGGAAATATCTTTCACAAGAGTAAGAACAGATAACAAGGACGAGATAACAATTTTTCATATCGAGAAAATAAGAAATAGCGCTACTTGTTCACTTCTTTTTACAGTCTTTCCATCAGTTATGATATTAAGCGGGAAGAGTAGGATTGCGGTGGTCGAATTAGGGAAAAACATTCATTCGTTGTTCCGATTCCTACAGAGTATTGGGAAAGATATTCAATATTCTATCCGTGATTACGGTTCTGAACTAGATTTCTCAAACGAAGGAATTGCCGGTATTATCCAGGATCATACCGGCGAAACTTCTGAATACAGAGTAATTAGAGAGCGTGACGTTATAGGTCTATATCAAAAAAGATAATCGCCAATATCGACATTGAACTAAATAGCAAAACGTGTTCCATAGAGTGTCATACTTGGAATGATTTTGGAAGTGAAATTCATCACCCTGCAGGGAACTTAAGACAATGGAAAAAAAGAGTATTCCGTTGATCTTTCTAATGGGGCTCAAGAAGTCAAATTGCGCCTGGGGTATGTTGCTAAATATGTGATGATTAGTATAACAGGAAAAACAGGTTATCGGGTGAGAAAATTTAGTCTAACCCCGGAGGAACAATACCAACATGTATATCTAAGTCCTCCGGTTAACACAACACCATATACTTTTAGTTACTCTCTGGGTGGTCTATTCGGTATGTCTACGTACACTATTGCTCCTCGTGTAACTCCGATACCGATCGGGCTTCCAGTGCCTGCGGCAGACAACAACTTGACTATTGATAAACCATTTGTTATAAACGGGAAGATCTTACATTCACCCAGGAATGGGTTTCAGCAGTGGATAAAATTCAAGGATAAGTGTACACCCACATTTACTGTCCGTTTGTGCGTCGGGGGTATGAGACAAGATTCTCCTCCGTACATCTCATGTTACAAAAAAGGGACGACACCAATAACTAGCACCGAAATTCTAGAGACCAGGAAATCCATCGGTGGTCATAATCAATTTGAGATAAAAATGAGTCTGACGTTTGAAAAGAATGACGAAATATTCTTTGGAGTTATAGCCCCAACCGGAATCGTTTGGCTAGTTTCTCCAATGACCTCACTAAATGTAATCGAAGTCGAAATTAAGTTTCAGTGTAATTTATATGATAAAAATCAGTTAGAAAAGATGAATAGTGATTCAGTGATAACTTTAGGAGGACTGCCAAACGGAGTTTTCGATATAGTAAATATTCAAGAGAAAGAAAGGATCGTACATTTGTACTGTCCTCTTA
>MJUU01008836.1:51008-62034 GCA_002080025.1 Modiolus philippinarum
TCTGTCTTCTGGAGTTCTTGTTCGTAGAAGCTTCCTTCTATTGGCTGGTTATTCAAGTCCGTGATCTTGTAAGTTATTGGTTCTGTGTACTGTATCGTCGAAATAGTAGATACCTCTTCAGTCCAGTTGGGTGTATAACCCTTTTCAAATGTGCCTTTCTTTTTAGATATTTTGACCTTGTCGTCTAGTTTGAATTTTGGTTTAGTCTTAGTTTCCTTCGTATCTGAGTAAACGGGAGATTTGCTTGCTTCTACTGGTTTCATTTTGATTGACGAGTGCTTCGTGCTATTGTACTGCTCTACTAATTGTGGAAGTACTGAGATATAATTGTAGGTGTTATTGGCGGAAAAGAAGCGAAACATCTTACCTTTGAGTGTGCGATTGAAGCGCTCTATTACTACAGCCTTTCCCTGATTGAAAGTGTGGTACATTCTTATTTTGTAGTTTTCTAGGAGTTTCTTAAACTTCTGGTTGTAAAACTCTGATCCCTGATCGACCCATAGTAATTCTGGAGTTCTTCCCTCTTTTAGTATGCTCATGTGATACTCTTACTTGTCTGAGAGGGAACTTTCTTTTTGCTTGCTTAAGTAGTTCTTCTGCTAGTTTGTCTGTCCACTTTATTTTCTCCTTTTTTTTACACCGAGTCCCAGTTTGCTTTTTACTCCTATTACACCCTGAACTATCTTTTTGTTTACAGCTTCACCGACTGATGATGGTTTTACTTGTTTAAGGTCAGACATTATCTTCTTGTCACATTTCTGTTTGTCGTGCTGCGCATCATAACAAAGATCATGACTCCTACAAACCTATCTAATTTGTTCTTGGTGGGTAAGTCCATTGTGTTGTAAGGCCTACAGTAATTCGTTCCTGGGAGAGTAATTCCGCCCTTCGGCATTACAGGTTTGATGGCCTTGTGTATGTCAAGTTTACCGCCTGTGGTTCCTGCGGCTGTTCCCGTTTCTGCGGTTCCGGCGTGATTTTGCAGCTGGCACACGTGCTGTATTCTTTGAACTTACCGTTGGATAATTGTACGACCCTTGGAGAAAGAGACTCTGTGACTTTTTTCTCTTTTACGCAGTAGCTCATTTTTTAAAGTACTCTTTTAATAGTATTTCATTTTTATCATATCCGTCGGACTGCCGCGGGCACTAAGGTCTTTGTACATTATATCGTAGATGTCTTTGTCTTGTGCTTCTCGTAGAAAGAATAGACAGAAGTAGCCACATAGAACACTTAGTTTGTGTTGGTACTGGATTGTGTTACGTCTGTATTTACCCTTTATATAGTCAATAAATTCTTGTGGTGGTGAAAGACCATAACTATCAAAGTAAATATTTCTTTTGTCACGGAAGTCCCAACACACCCAATGCGTGCCGGCACCACTTGTAGTGTCTAAATTAAGGACGCCGCACTCATTCTTGTTTCGTTTTAGTGGTAGATTGTCCCCACTATAAACCCCTCTGAAAGAGGTAATACGTAGTTTATCAACCCAGTCTTAAATATAAAAAATAGTTAGCGGTTCATGCGTCTGCCGTAGGCACTTTTTTTGCATGACGTAGGGTCTGCGTACGCTGTCTACTTGTAGTCCTTTGCCCGGGCGTTCAACTTGTTGTCCTTTCCCAATTAGGCCGGCCAGCAATGGCACTGCCAAACTGGCTAACATACCAAGGAATCCATCGGTCTGTTGTCTTTTTGTAATTCTAAGACCAGTTCCTGATTTCTTTTTGGGTGCTGACTGCAATTGCTCTTTCTGTGTTTTTGTTAGGTGGTCAACGTAGGGTTTTTGTAAGAGGGTGGTGATTTTGTTGTGTGGTACGTCTGCTGTTAAACCGCTACCAAACACCTTTTTCACCCCGGTTTCAGCTACAGCGGAGGCCGCTCCGATACCAAGAGCAGGTAATAGTTTCGATGCCACTGTCTTTATGACCGGAAGTTTAGCGAGTGCTCCAAGAAAACCTCCGTTTTGTGATTGATTTGTCATTTGTGTGTTTGAAATTCTTATATAAACCCCAGTACCAGAGGCCTTTGCTTTCTGTATTTTATTTATTTGTGTTTGTGTTAGCGCCATAGGAATGTCCCCTGTTAATTGGTTGTTTATTAGTCTTAATGTTAGAGAAGATATGTTTTTGTATGCTTTAGCTAAATTCTTTCTCTGACCTTCGGATAAACCAAGACTATAGTTAACGTATTTACTCATTTTTTAATACCTTAGATAATTACTATATCACTTCCAATTGTGTCTAAAATTATATCTTCTTCGTTCAGTACAAGGGCAAAGATCCGATATGCAGCAGCTGGAGGTATGTTCAGTCTGTAATGTAAAGTCAGGGATGTGTTCTCCAAACCCATTGTTTCATCTATGTAAGACAAATCAAAATAGATTAATCCGTATAGAGAACTAAAGTTAGCAAGGGTAAGCATGTGTCATAGTCGTTGCTAGCGTTAGGCTTAAAATTACATGCATCTCTGAAGATTCTACTGAGTTGAGTCGAACTATATCCCGTTTCCGGGTAAAACGTGCCGGCGCCAACCTCTAATCTAGCTGTCAGGAGGGTACAATTTGTATTGGCTGCGTTTACTTTGAATGTATCAAGAAACAGAGGATTTTGTAGTTGATCGTTGTTTTTCCCGTTTCTTTGTAAGAATACTATTACGTGTTTTGGGTGTTTTATTCCTGTTGTAATACGGTACGACCCTTCAACAGACTGACCCGAGCTACTAGTGTGAATGGATTCTCTTAGGTATGTCCACCGCCTCGGTTTCATGTAATTCTAAAGTACGGTCGACAGACCGACAGAATTCAGTATTAGTCTGAGGATCCAAAGTTCAAAGTGTGTAATTACAACTCTACCGTCATCAGCACCATCGGCCTTGAACAGCTAGTAATTGTCGTTGTTTATTTCTACGGTTATTCCCATCTGTGCTGGGGGGAAACGATTTTGTTCTAACGAGGCCAAAAACGAAAATCTGTTCAGTGGTATTTCTGCTGTTACCTCTGCAAGTGCATTTGTGAGCGCGGTTCTCGCCTTAAACCCTGAATTGTCATCAGTAGTTGCAACATTATCCGGGTAAATAAAGCTGTTTTTGCCTAGACTACTCACATATCCGTCTGAAACTGTGAGTAGTGATTTCACGTGATTTGCAAGTGATAGGTTGTTGCAGTCGTACACTATTTTTCCATTTTGTCTGACTGTCATTTGACTGAGAAAATTGGTTACATCTGAAATAACAGATACTGTGTCATTATCTGGTGCTGTTCCGTCAGATAATTTATCTACTTCGAACTTGATAAAAAAAATACCAATTGTACCAGTCATAAAACAAAGCCCTATCGTTTATGCTAAATTTATAATCCGTTTTGACTTGTGCTTGTCCATTTTGTGGAGGTCTTATGGGAGTGTCTAGTAAAAAGTTACAATACTCATATCGATCGCAGAACTGTGTTCCTCTAAACATTTTTTATTACTGGATTATTATTTTCTTTCTTATATAAAAATGATAGAGTTTTCAAGGCGTGTCTTAAACAACTTAAAGCAGAGTCTTGAACGTTGGAGAAAGAGTGAAACTTATAAGTTTTTTTGTTTACTGTTAAGATGTTTACGCAAGCGACGTAGAAAAAAAAATGTGAGTTAAATCTAGACTGTTTAATAAGAGTTACAAGCGTTGTAGAAAAAAATCGTAAACCGCAATTTTTTTTGATTATGCACCAGTAGTAGTTAATATCCCAAAAAAGCTGCGGTTTTCAAAAATGTGTTTTTGAAAACCGCAGCTTTTTTGAGATATTAACTACTCATACAACGCAACGTAGTCTTCACTGAAAAAAGATCATTCAGCCATTCATCAGAGGTTATTAAGCGGTCAGTCAGCGATCAGTCACAGTCGGCTTGCCAATCCATCAACTGACGCGAATCGAGACAAATGTCGAGAATCTTATCCGTTCACTAACGTCCTCTTATCACATCATATAAAATAAACAAATAAAGAGATATGGAGTAAATGTACATGGGACAAAATCCCTATAAATGCGTGGTAAGATGTAAATGGAACAACGCTTTCATTGTTTTTCCTCATCTTGAATTCACCATGAGGCCTTCAACAAAGAGCAAAGGTTGTATATTTTGCGAACATGTATTCGTTACACTTGTAAGTGAATACTCTTAAGCGTATTGATGTTTAAATCTCATCTTCGTGATATATTTTCTCCTTTATAGCTTTACAAGTGATTACTGAATTTGCTCTTTTATAGCTCCACAACTGATTACTGAAACTACGTGATCTCTCCAAAAAAGGTAAAAAATATCATGAATCTCAACCCATCAAATGGAAACATAACTTAAAATATTGATGGACGCAGTTGAGCAATATACCAAGCAATGGGCGGCTAAGAGAGAGAATTAAAAGGTCTGACTGGATAAGGTCCATGATGTCATTGATTGTAGCTCGAATGAGGCGCCTTAAAACAACCATGAGCCCCAATTCAAAAAGCATATTCGATTATCCCGAGGTAGAAAAAAAACATTGTCCTTCCTACTGGATAATTATGTCATTGTACCAGCTGACAAGGCCAAAAATAATATCACATTACTCTGCAAAAGACACTACATTGACTGCTTAATGAAGGAGATGGGCATTGACAAGTCATTTGGCAAAGCCACATATAAACTCTCCACAATACCACGGGGGACATACTAAGCAATCACAAATCAGTATTGTCTTCCTTTGGCATCAATTTGAGTGGAGAAAACAACAACCTGCCTTGTATTTCCTGGGTACTTAAATTACATAAATGCCCTCACAAACAGAGATACATTGCTGGGTCTGCGAAATGCATAAGAAAACCCATTTCGAAGCTCCTAAGTACGTTACTTACTGCAGTTAAAGATGGGCCTTAAGATATACATATAGTGATAAATTATGCTCAACAAGTGGAGTGAGTCAGACGTGGAATCTCAAAACTCAATAGACTTATTAGAATATCTATTTTCAAATGAACTCAACAACTGCAACAGGGTCAAAACATTTGATTTTTCTACTCTCTATACTACTCTTCCACACGATAAGCTAAAGTCAGTACTCCGCGATTTGATACATCAGTGTTTCTGTACTAAAAAGGGTGAAAAAGATATTCATATTTAGTAATATGTAAAGATGGGGCCTATTTTGTTAAATATCACACCGATTCACACAAAAAGGATACAGAGGAGGATGTAATCGGAATGCTGGATTTCTTGATTGATAATATATTTGTAGAATTTGGAAGGCAAGTTTTCTAGCTGACAAAAGAGATTCATATGGGGACTAATAGTGCGCCACTTTTAGCAGATTTGTTTGTTTATTCGTATGAAGCCAGGTTCATACAAGGGCTAGTTCAGAAAAAAAGACAATAAGCTAGCCTAGTCCTTTAATTTCTGTCTCCGTTATATAGATGATGTTCTTTGATTGAACAATCTTCAAGTTAAGGATACACTTCATCTTATATACCCAAATGAACTCGAAATTAAAGAGACCACTGATACACCATCAACAGCATCATACCTGGACCTGTACCTCTACATTGACAACTCTGGACATCTGAAAACAAAACTTTACGACAAGTGTGATGATTTCCACTTTCCAATAGTGAACCTCCCGTTTTTGAGCAGTGATATCCCCACATCTCCGGCATATGGCGTGTACATTTCACAACTCATTCGCTATTGCCGTGCCTGTAGTTTGTAGAGCAATTTTTTAACAGAGCGAAAATACTGTCTCAAAAACTTATACATCAAGGGTATTTTCAATCACTGATGCAATTGTCATTACAGAAGTTTTACGGTCGGCACCACGATTTGACAGACCGTTACAATATTTCTATTTCACAAATGAGAATAGATATGTTTTGGTAGATCCAGAGATTATTACCGGACTGACTTACACCGACTGTGACTAAAGCGGGCTTTTCACACTGGCAGTGTGACGAGTGCCACGCGTTCAGCATATCATGCTTACCCTTCCGAAACACCTGATGATACTCCCGATTTTATGTGGGAGTTCACATGGTCAGTGCTTTAGTTTTTTGTCTTGTATATCAGACTGTCATCTTTTAGTTTTGTCTTCTTTGGTCATGATTGTGGTACCGATTTGTCATCGTTATTGTATAAATTCTTAATATTGTCGCAGAATTTTTCCCTACTTTTACATTGGTACGTACCATGGGTTTTAATTGGTTTTGTATAAGGTGATCTTTTCACACCATATTCCAGCTGGCTGTGGGACGAGTGCCATGCGTGGAGCAGATCATGCTCACCCCTCCCGGAGCACCTGGTAATACTTCAGTTTTTGTAGGGTTCACACTGCTAGTGCTTTAGTTATGTGGCGTTTTTGTTTATTTTTTATTTATTTGTTTTGTCTTTGTCATAATGTATCAATTCGTGTTGGATATGCATTGCCGTGATTTGGATTTATGATTTTATAAGTAGTTAACTATGGGGAAAAGTCGTAGGTTTTCAAAAAACGTTTTTTGAAAACCTACGACTTTTCCCCATAATTAACTACTATCTACGGGACTAACGAAAATAAGCAATTGTTTTTCACAACAGTTGAGACGGGTAAAACGGGCTAGATTCTTAGTTCACTCACATTTTTTACGTTGCTTGCGGTTTAAGCATCTCATAAGTAAAACAAANCCTGGTAATACTTCAGTTTTTGTAGGGTTCACACTGCTAGTGCTTTAGTTATGTGGCGTTTTTGTTTTTTTTTTTATTTATTTGTTTTGTCTTTGTCATACTGTATCAATTCGTATTGGATACTAATTGCCGTGATTTGGATTTATGATTTTAAATTCCACCTTTCCTCATCTTGTTTCGGTATTCGTCTGCCGATGTATTTTATTGCAGTTTATATCTTTAACAAAATATTTTACGTTATTAAGATTTTTATTTACAGATGGAAGCAATATGGTTGTTTCACAAAGTGCCCTTAAAGTAAACTTCATATTCACTTTCAAAGTCCTCTTCACGTGTTCACTTTTTGGAATCATATTTTTGTCAATATTATCCAACTGATACATTTGTCTAAGACTTTCTCAGACAGCATTTGAACGAAGAACGGTTGGTCTAACAAATCTGTCTTCGTTGGCGAAACGTAGGATGTTTATGCTGGCCAAACTTATAAGAGCAAAGAGGGCCAACGTTGGCTTAACATGTTGGGGTAACGCTGGCCCAGCAGAAATTGCCTTTGTTGGCCAAACAGAAATTGGCTTTTTTGGTCCATCGTTTACAGTGTAAAGAGGACCAACGTTGACCTAACGAAAACTGCTTTCTTAGGCCCATTGTTGGGCAACGTTCTAAGTGCAAAATGCACCAAAATTGGGCCAAGATGGTGGTACGTACAATACGTTTTCTGTTTAACTTATGTGCGTGTTTACCGTGTGCTTGCTTTGCACTGATCCAAATACACAAATGAACAAAAAGAAATATTTTGATACATGTAGGTAGGATCAAAACCATAAAGTTGCAATTTTTTTCATAGTAAATAAATAAAGATTTATTTTTTCATGAAAACAACTTCCTTTTGTACAGAAATTTAGAACAAACGCATTTACTGTACATTTTAAGCAGTGATATATAGAAAAAAAAAATAAAAGTCAGAATAATTGCAATGGATGTAAATCTTTTGAATTATTTGAACAAGAAATAATGTAGAACTTACTATTCAGCTATTTTTATTGAATTTTAACACGTTACTCGAATGTTAGAAAAAATGGAAATGTAGATTTTCCACAAATTTTATAATATCTTACATTTACTAATTGCCTTTCTCTTCTCGGATTTTGAAAAAAAATTACACAACTCAGTTTTCTACTTCAAGCTTTAAATATTTATCAAAACTGAGTTAAAGTTTAGCCTATACTATTGGAAACAGGCATGTATTTCAGATCGCACTATTAAAATTGCTACTTTGCATATTTCCATCTGTTTATACTACAAAATTCTACATTTGAAATAAATCTAAATCAAAATAAAATTTAAAGTATTCCTTACTTCATTCCTGAACGGACAAAATAACAAGTAAATGCCTAGATCTAAAACAAAATAGTCAAAATTGTTGAAAATTGCATAAAGTATATATCAATATGTATTGACAAAAATTTAACGAGTGGAAAATATTAGTTTAACCCTTTCCTTTCTGAAACTTGGCTGAAAAGACAATTTTTGACCATTCTGAATGAGCTAGAAAATCAAAATGAAATGAAATTCAACCCAGAAGGTTCATACTTGCTGAAAGTACACACTGGCCTAATGTCTTCAGAAAAAATGCTTTCACAACCTGGTTCCTTGTTGCCATGTAGACAACAGGGGCCCAATGGGACCAAAAAATGCATTTTTGACAATTTTTGCCCTCCAAATTCAGGTTTCATTTTTTCTTTTAATCTGCAGTGCACACTACAGCCAGCAACTCACCAAAATCCAAAAATCCACATTATGAGCTATAGGCTAAGCTATCTAGCGAGGATGTATGGCCTAAAAAACTTGCTTTCCAACCCCAATTAGACCCCCTGACATATCTTTTTAGTCCCCAGCCGCGCACGAAAAACACTCATTTTTTTGCCCAAGTTATATTTTTTCAATTAGCCCATATCCTCATCCTAGACCCTTATACAACACCCTCCTATAGGACCTGAAAAGGGAAGGGGCTAAAGGCGTCCATAAGCCTCTATATAAAGGAAAGGGTTAACCCAGGTGTATCCCTTAAATATTTTTCTCTAATTTCTGTACTGCGATCACGTTTCCTGGCCAGTGGAAGAAATATAGAATCTACTACATCATCGTGTGAGAGACGACATTTATATTTAACCAATGAAGTATCAAGAACCCTTAATAAACATGTTGGTTAACATTTTGACCTCCAATGATCTGAAATTGACGAGAACAGCATCAGAATTAGAGAAATATAGAATCCACAATCGCATCGAGTGTGAAGTGACATTTCTACACTAGAGATAGTTAAATTTTCAAATATTTTAAACGCGAGGCTTGCCGGGCGTTTAAAATATTTGAAAATTTAATTATCGAGAGTGTAGAAATGTTGTTTCCCAAGAGATACAGTTGTGAATTATATTTCTCTAATGATTTCAAGGAGATTTTTGACAAAAACATGACCCCCCCTTTTCTGATAATCCGAAATAAATGTGTTCTTTGGAAGTGACGTCATCAGGCAAGGTCGCCTTTTTTCATGACGTCACAAAGGTAAAGTCGGAAAGCGGCAAACATATTTGACGTCATAATTGAATTTCGTCAAATCACTTGTCGAGAACAACATTCTCTCTAGAAGGAAGAAACGACATTTCTACATTCTCGATAGTTAATTCACGTGAGTTAACTTTTTCAAATATTTTAAACGCTCGGTAAGCCTCGCGTTTAAAATTTAGAAACATTTAAATATCTTTAGTGTAGAAATGTCGTTTCTCACTCGATGCGGGTGGGTTGTGGATTCTATATATACAGCAGAGTGTTTACCGTCCTCTATGCAACAAGTGGGGTTTTAAATTTATTTAGCTAAATATACTATATTTTGTATATAAATCTCTTATAATTGTTGTCAATGTCATAATAAGGTATTTCCGACTGAAGTGTTTATGATCATACTTTCAATTTCAGTACCAGTTTCAGTTCCGGGTCATACTTTACAAATTATTCAACGATATATATATTGTAACCTTATTTAGTGTAAAGTGGCAAGTATATTTTACTTACAAATTATATGGTACCAATGAAAGCAACAATATAACCAAACGGACATTCTGAATCATAACTATTGGTAGAAATTACCACCAGTGTACTAAATTCGAATTACAACTTTTAGTAGAAATCACTACCAGTGTAATAAGCTTTTTGTGTTGTGACAAAGCAGAAATATTAAAGCGATTTCCAAAATTTAGTAATAAGGTCAGTTATATCCTTCTTACTATATCCATCGGAAGTTCTGGGGTCTGATGGGCGACAGGGGCGTAACTGAGTTCAAAATGATATGCAAGCAAATTTTGATCTCGATTGATGATGACCCGCGAAGCGGGGAACGCACCTCGCGTAGCGAGGTGGTCCTTGCGGCAGGGGGTCTGGGGGCCGCTCAAGGCCCCCAAAAGCTCTTGGATAAGATATTCAAAATCCTACAACCTGGCATTCTCCCTGGGATCTAATTTCATTCTCAAAAACATAGGTTTTAGAGACATAGGTATGGAAAAAGCACAAATATTTTTTTTTCAGGTAATAAAACAACATTTAGTCATTTTAAAAACGGAGCTGTCGCCGAATGACAGCCAGTTATATACCCCACTCGTTGAACCCTGGATTAATATGGTAAGTGCAAATTAAAGTAAATATGGACCAAATACAACTTTGGACACATTACAAAAATGGACATGAAGAAAAAGTTATCAAGGAGTAGATTTGACGGACTTGAAAAGGAGAGACACGGTACTGCACATTATATAGCTTCAGACCAAACAACAAATAATTAAACAAGCTTGGCAATTCTTGACGAAAAATTGCAATATATGCATATAAAGCTATGTAAAAACGGGAAGTATATGAGTGGTGTACTGGAAAGGGGGCGTACAACCATCATACCAAAGCTTTAGACTAAATATTAAATAATTACTTCAAACACAAGTTAGGAAATCCTTGACGAAAGATGTTCCGGATCAATTCTTTTTTGAAGTTAACCTGAATATAAGTAATGAAAATCTCCAGTCCTTGTGTATTGGATATACAAAAACATGAAATTCCATACAAACAAAATGCAAAGCTTGTTTGTATTCGTTCTACCAAAACCCGTTTGTAGAGTTCTTCCTTTTCTTTTCTTTCCTATTCTTTCAATTGAAAGGGAGAAATGGGTAGGGGCAGGAAATTTAGTTTTCTATACCGCCTTTTTAGGCTTTTCCATATTGGAGGATATATAGACTGCATGAAGCGTAGCGTTTTTCCACAAAGTTTGCCCGCAATCTTTTCGAGGCCAGGCTTTCCGTTCTAATAGACATGGTAAAGCC
>MJUU01008836.1:63607-76693 GCA_002080025.1 Modiolus philippinarum
ATGAAAAGACCTTCAATTTGAGTACCAGGTTGAAGGTCATCGGTGACCTTTGACCTTGACCTTTGACCTTGTTAGGGGATAAACTCAGAAACTATAATAGATAGCTGAAAAACTATATCAGCAAAAATGTTCAACATGTCAAGGGCTCTATTTGTTTCATTTGGACCGAAACTCTCCGGTGACTCTCTTAAGAGTTATTGCTCTTGACGCGTTTCGGAAAAGGATTATTTACATATAACTTGTAAATCATTATAGATAGTATAGTCAAGTAACATATCAAATTAATCAGTAGGAAGAGACCTTCAATTTGAGCACAAGGTCAAAGGTCATCAAGGTCAGAGGTCAAGGTCATAGCCAATTTTTAGGTTTTTTTTTCCGTAAAATCTTTACAACAGTGAAAATAGGTGATCAAATGTACGGGAGAAAAGGAAATAAATGCAATTATAAACCGGTAGTGACTTTATTCAAATCATGGTGAAAACTGGTGAAAGACCTTGCAATTGTTCTCTGAACAATTGACCTTTTAATTATTATTATTATTATTATACTTTTTTTTTCTGCCGCCCATAGCGAAAAAGTGTCGCGACATATCAATTCGATACTTGGTACATTTAATCGACTTAGGAAGGGGACGAAGCCACTGACCCTGTGAAACCAATATATTTTTAGTAACGGAGTTATCTCCCTGAAGACCGAAAACCTTGTTATCATGTTTGCTCATAAACCGTAACCGATATAAAAAAACTGAGGTGGGGAAAATGTTGGACTCATCCTCAGGATGATTTGTCAAGCAAAAAAAAATTTTGAGGTCGCGACCCCGGTTACGCGTTTTTGACCACTAAATATGCAAATTTTCAAAGTTGTCGGATTTTAATGAAATTTAGTGTCCAGGTAGCATTCATGGCCCTGATTACAAAAAGGGGGTCAAAAAAATTTTTTGCCCGATGTTTTCAAAATGGCCGCCATTCGAAATTTTGTTATCGCAATATCTCGGAAACGATAAAAAAATTTATGAAACCATTGTGTTGCAAAAATATTTCTCTTATTAAGATCTACATTCATGGCTGGCCAAAAAAAAAATTCGTCAGCCATTTTGTAAATGGCGGCTATTTGAAATTTTGTTATCGCGATATCTCGGAAACGATAAAACATTGATGAAAACATTGTGTTGCAAAAATACTCCTCTTATTAAGATATACATTTATGTCTGGCCAAAAAAAATTTTCGTCGGCCATTTTTCAAATGGCGGTTATTTGAAATTTTGTTATCGCGCTATCTCGGAAACTATAAAAAATTTATGAAAACATTGTGTTGCAAAAATATTCCGTTCATTGAGATCTACATTAATGGCTGGCCAAAATTTTTTTTTCATCGGCCATTTTCAAAATTGTGGTTATTTGAAAGTTTGTTATCACGATATCTAGGAAACGATAAAAAATTTATGAAAACATTGTGTTGCAAAAATATTCCTCTCATTAAGATCTACATTTATGACTGGCCAAAATTTTCTTTCATCGGCAATTTTTTAAATGACGGCTATTTGAAATTTTGTAATCGCGATATCTAGGAAAAGATAAAAAAAAAATTGATGGAAACATTGTATTGCAAAAATATTCCTCTCATTAAGATCTACATTTGAGGCTGGCCAAAATTTTTATTTCATCGGCCATTTTCAAAATTGCGGTTATTTGAAAGTTTGTGATCACGATATCTAGGAAACGATAAAAAATTTATGAAATCATTGTGTTGCAAAAATATTCTTCTCATTAAGATCACCATTTATGACTGGCCAAAATTTTTTTTTTGTCGGCCATTTTTTAAATGACGGCTATTTGAAATTTTGTAATCGCGATATCTAGGAAAAGATAAAAAAAAAATTGATGGAAACATTGAATTTCAAAAATATTCCTCTCATTAAGATCTACATTTGAGGCTGGCCAAAATTTTTTTTCTGTCGGCCATTTTCAAATTGTAATCCTTTACAGATAGTATGGTCATGTTACATATCAAATTAATCAGTAAGAAGAGACCTACAATTTAAGCCCAAGGTCAAATGTCACCAAGGTCACTGGTCAAGGTCATAGCTAATTTTTTTCTTTTTATTGTAAAAACTGTCATTAAAACTGTTAGAAATAGAAAATCAAATGTATTGGACACGATGTGCTTCTCATCAAGACGATTTAAACATAAGACGTAACAAAACATTGCGTTGACAGGGAAAGACCTTGCAATTGTTCTCTGAACAATTGTCCTTTTAATTTTTTTTGTTTTTGTTTTTTTTTAAATGATGTGCAAGAAAATGATTTTTTGCGTAAAGGGAGCTACGCGCCTGGGCGAGTGGTTTAGATATTAGTAGTTGATTAACCTGCTCAATCACTACTGCGTTGTGAGTTCGCAGCTTGTTGAGTAAAACAAAATTGTGCATTCGACTTTCAACCATAGGAAAAAGAAGGCAAACGGGGAATATATCAAAGAGACAACGACCCAAAGGGGAGTAATAACAACTCAAAGCCACCATAAGATCTTCAATGAACGATAAGGAAACCCCACACCTAAAGGCAGGTCGGAGTTTGCATGATTTTTACACCTATTGACTTTGGGTCCACGAGGTCAAATGTCAAAGCTCTAAACAACAAAAATTTGGCCTAAAAATTGGATTCGAAGCATAACTTCAGAAAGGGTATTAACAATGACATTAACATAGAAAACAGCATTAGAGGTGCAAAAGACGTCTATTGATTTTTGGCTCAAGAGGTCAAAGTTACATAAACATTTAGTCCTCAATTTGTTTCCAGATGATAATTAGGATATTATAAATTTGAATGAAATTAATTAAGATAGCTGCATTTTAAGTAACAAATCTACATATTGATTTTTGGCTGATTTGTCTTTAAGTCACAAGTAAGAAAAAGTCTGTCCAAAACTGTCACAATGGCTGTATGGATTTGAATGAAATTAACACAGATGATAGCATTCGATGTAAGAAAGACACTTATACGGGACTTTTTAGATAGGAAATGTCCTGTTATTGAAGGCGAAACGATCGCCTCAAATACCAGTTAGGCGGAGTGTCTAGATTCTTGACATACTGAAATAAATCTGTACCACAAAACAACAAAATATTTATAAAATTGAAGTATATGCTTAATTGTTACTATAAGAAAATTATTTCGCTAAATTTTAATTTAACCTGAATCGCTACAACAGATTCAATATAAACACCTAAGCTCAACAGTGTTCATTAATTAGTGATTCCCTCTCAATGTATTGATGTATTGATTTTTTAGTAAAGTATCAGAACTTCAATCCGGTTTGAACACGACTCAGAAATACCGTATTAATTTTGGGCTCATTAAGTCAAACATCAAAGTCAGATATAACAATAAATTGGTCCAAATAATGGTTTCCGGAGTACATGTGTATAATGTAAGAATGGCTGCATGAATTTAAATTTGAATGAAATCTACACAGATAACAACAACATTAGAAGAAAGCGATGTACAAAGTTTTTGGGGGGTCAGAATTTCAAAGGCTTAATGAAGAAGTAAAGGGATTTGGGCTCATACGAAAGTTACAAATAAAGATTTTGTCCAAAAACTGGTATCCGCGTCATAACTTCAGATGACCAATATGAATTTGAATGTAAATTACACACTCAGATATAACAGCATTTAAGTAACGGATTATGCCTATTAATTTTTAGGGCTCAATAGAGTTCAAAGGTTTAAGTCACAAACCAAACATTCTGGCCACAAATGGGTTTCCGGAGCATAACTACGGGGTGGTGGGGAATGTAAAGATTTTATTAAAGAGGTGTGTTAAATTTACATAGATAACAGTGTAAGAGATGAGAAAGACACCTACTGGTATTCGGTTAAGTATGTAAAAGGATGTTTCACAAATAATTATAAAAATAAAAAATTCGGTTAAAATGTGTTTAATGGAACATAACTACAGATTTTATTTATGGATTTTAAAGTAACATCCACAGATGCAAAGTCTACAGGTCATAACAGCACTTACTATGTGTAAAGTCAAGGTCACAAATAGTTATAGAAATTAGATCAAAACATTTGTTTCCAGAGAATAACTTCAGCTTGAATAACTTATGTATTCAATTGATATTAACAATTGGGACTACTAGGATGACAAGCATTGATGTTGGGTTCAGTAGGTCAAAAGTCAGGGTCACTTGTACTTACAGAAAGTCTGCCGATAGTGTTTTTACCAGCAGATTAGGCTCCTTGAGCTAGCCGAGCACTCCTTGACCCATCTTTTTAAATTACGTATTGGCTTATTCTTTCCATTTCAAGATTGTGGTCTTGGAGTTAGCGGTCTACCTGTATTGGGTTTCAGTTGTATGTTTATATTACTATAGATAAACGGGATAGAGAAAGGGGAGGTTTGACCATTAACCGGTTTAACCTTACCGCTAGCTGTTGCTAGTGCCGGTATCAAGTCCGGCTATCCCGAGTTTCTGTCGTTGTCTCTATATAAAATATACCGAAGTTGCATAAAAAAACAGTAAATTTCGTTATTCTGTACATGTGTTTCAAGGAGTAACCTCTCATCGGCAGCATTTAATTCAAACAATATGGAAAGCCATAATCCAAAAGTAGTCAAAAAAGAAGTACTCGTTACCAAAAACATCGAAATAGGAAGCCAAATCCAGTACCAACGACATCTACTGAGTGACATACACGGAATGAAGCCTCAGTATTTTTAAGTGGTTAGAATTTTGGCAAAAACAGTAAATTTATATAACACGCAGGGTTAAATTTTCATGTCAGACAAGTCTGACTATTGGGCTGGTGAATACATTCGGGGACCTCTGGTCTATGTTTGTCTTTTGTCATTTTATTGTTTTTTCTTATGGAATGTGGCCTGTGATTGTAATGTTCGGCCATTGTAAGTGTTTCCTGTTAACTTTTCTTCATTATTTGTTTTGTCTGCTTACAGTTTTCCTAGTTTATTTTGTGTAGAAGCAACTGTATATCAAATTGGTAAATTCAAGATAATTATATAACTACATGTATATAGATATTTTATGTATAAGTCGGTATTTTTTCATGTCGGAATTAAGTACTTGAATTTACAAGTATTTGTTGACACTTGTATAACAAAGACTGAAAACGTTTCCTTGTTCAACAAGTAATGGGGTTACCCTCAAACTATGGATCATCTTTACTTGGCATGTTGTATTATTATTCTATTGCATTATTCGCATGCAGGTATGTGAAATTTTTACTTACTTCGAATTAATGTTGATAACTTAATTTAGGTACATGATCATACAAATGGTCATTTTTAAAGGCCTCATACATGTAATGACGTCAAGATGAACAACAACAATAAAAACTTGTTGCATTTGCTTAATTTGACTATGTTTGAATATTGTCCAATGTACATTTACAACATGAAAAATAATGAGCTTGATACTCCATGAAAAATGAAGAGTTTGATATTGAATGAACTTGACTTTGGGCCGAAGCTGTCATTTGGATTTTTTAAACATTTAATTGATTATAAATGATTGACAGATGTGAAACGTCATACTTCGTTATATTACCGGAATTTTGCAGGGTTTATCGATACATGTAAGTAAACGCGGCCGTATCACTCACAAACTGACTTAAGTCTGTGAGTGAAAGGCCGCGTTTATACATCAATAAACTTCTAAAACCCGATTAACATTTTTCTTCAGTTGACACTCTACGTGCTTCAGTTTTTAGTGCTGTATTTGTGGTGTTCTTGTGCTTTATGAGTGTGTAGTGTCTTTAGTCTTCCGTCTTCTGGTGTTGTCTCTGGACTTTGATTTATGTAACCTTGTGCTTTGTTCTTTCGGTATTCTACTGCCTTTGATCGATACATTTTCTATGACATTTACTAAGAAGTTATAGGAAAATCTGACAACAAAGTTATTGTTTTATGTTTTAAGTATTAATTCAACTCCAAACCCAACTAATGTTATGCAATATGGGCGACTAAAAGAAACATATCGATCTACGTATTTTTTAGCACTGACACGCTAGTTTACCGTTCTTTACTTCTGTAACTTCCGGGACAATAGCAAAAATGAAAAAAAAACCCATTCTATTAAGTTATTTTTAGTTTAAAGTTGGCTGAATTTATGTATTTTATTGTGTAGATGGGGGTAATAACAAATTATGGAACAGAGTGGTCAATAGTATCTAATAGCAAACAATTTAAGTCTCCAAGCCTCAATAATAAACGCCAATTACATGTTCACTCACCGGGCATATGAAAACTACGACATCGTGCAGTCTTCTATAGCGATAATAGAAATTCTATTGATGATTAACAGAGAATTCGTGATTATTTGACTACCTTTTGTTTTTTGTTTTTGTTCAATTATTAATTAATCATGCGAAACCATTCTTGATAATGTGATTACCATATTTTTGGAAAACTTGATTAAAATTAATCTATTTTCAGCAAATGCTTGTGATTACAGTTACATTGTATATAACAAAAAATAAGCCAAAATACCAGCTCCCTCCCTCATTAGATGCCTAAGCTGTATTTATCTGTATTAACTTTCTGTGAAAATAAATTTTCGTGGCTTTTTTTATACTTTAGGTATGATATATCTACAATTTACACATGAGTTCTAATATCCGTTAGAAGCTTTTTATTTTCTATGAATCTCAATGTCAAAAATAAAACGCCATGCTAGTTTTTTGACGTTTACTTCTAAATATTTCAAAAAAGTCCCAAAAGCAGTGCATTGAAAATAATAAACAATTGAACCATATCTGGTGAGCAGTACAGGTTTCTTCTCGTTTAAGGTTATAACGAGAAAAATATACATTTGTTTGGCCAAATAACAGCTGTAACGATAACAAACAGTTTTATGTACATATTGTTACCAAAATAATTCAACGAGATGGAATCGTTTGGAAAAATGCCATTATTTACGATTATGCCATTTAAAGAAAAAATAATAATGTTTTGGCGTGGATTGATTTTACATATATTCATATTTCTTTTCACTTAATCTAAGTTGACCATTATCTGCATAATCTAAAACGTTAGCTTGCCGATAAACAAAAATCCTCGAAACCGGAAATTTCAGTGTCTGCAAAAACTGATCAAAAGCAGTATACTAATAGTTAATTCTGCATTTTATCTCGTACAGCGGTAAGCAAGTGTGATTGACATAATAAAGGTTACAATGTAAACTTTACCGTAACCAAAGTGAATACATGTAAATTTGGAATATTTATCATACTCATAACATATTTGTTCTGAAAATACGATTTTAAGCATATATATTATTGTCGCTGCACTTCCCATCAACATACAAAAACACTTATAGTGCACTTGCAAGTTATTCCATTTTTGCGAAGAATGCACCTCATATATAACAGGTGATTCCCATGCTCAGTTGAATATATAATGAGACACAAGTACTTAGTTTTGTAGACATCTGCATGATGACCCCGAGATGGAGAACAAAAGTTAAGGCATTTTTTAATGCTTGTATTTGTCCTTGGATTTATACATGTCTTTTTTCAGTATATTTTCTTTTTAGCATCTAGCTAGCTGACGATTAGATAACTGAGATAGTAGATAATTTGGAGTGAGTCTTAATGAGTTGAGTTGCTACCGGATTCTACTGTAAAGGAAGGGGAGGTTAGGCCCGCAAGAAAAAAAAAGAAAAAAAAAAGGTTCAACCAACCATTTCTTTTGAAACGCATGCACCAATTCAGGACGTTGCGCTCAATTTTCCGGTGGTTTTCCACCTTCACTAAACTGTACTTTATATTTTTGCGTCATGGACTTTGCATTAACTCTTTACAATTCTGGTATTACCCCCATTTAGAAGATAGATCAATCAACAACTGATTTAAAACAAGGGCCAACTTATCGAAGCGAAAATGAAAAAAGGAAAATTCTAAATTCAGTCATTCAATGAAACGGAAATTCAGATATCACAGAAATATCCTGGACCAAGCAGACTTCTCGTCGAGCTATCCGACAGATTAACAGCGTGCACTCTTTGACCAATCTTTCAAAATTTCGTATAGTCATCTTTTCTCTTTCCAAGATTTTAGTCATCTTTATTATACTCTAGGGAAACGGGACAGATAAAGCAGAGGTTTTGGTATCAATACAATGGTTTGACCACTGGCTTTTGCTAGCACCGGTACCAAGTCCGGCTGAGTCCCTTTCGTTGTTTACGTTTTTCTTTTGTCTCATGTGTAGTTCACTTGCAGATTGTAGCATGTTATTGTAATTTGCATCACATTGAAGATGTTTCATGTTATCTGTTTAATTTTATTTAACACAAATTTAGACAACGATAAAGAAAATAAAAACAGAAATGAATAGATCAAGAAGACCAAAGAGCTAAAGCACTAGCAAAATTAACTAACTCCGGAGCACCTGATGTCACTGTAAGTTTGATATGTATGTGCTGTATGTGCCCTGGTATTAAATGCTGTGTTCCTTTATTCTGTACTTTGTAGCTGTTCAACGTCATTGTTTTCTGTGTTCTCGTTTTTGCCATGGCTTTGGACTTTTTGTAAATACTACTTCTTTTTTCGTTCGGTATTCTACTACGGTTGTTTACAACAGGAAACCTTTAGGAATTTTATTTCAAATATAAACATATCATCAAGCTAACACGCCTGGGAAATTCAATGGTTACAACTGAATTTTTCTACCAGGAAGTTAACTAATACAAAGTGACGGACCATGTTTTTAAAAATAGAGGAATGTCACTCCATGTAAAACTGGTCAAAGATCTAAAATATAACAAAAACCATATAAAAGTCTGCGTTTTAAGACAGAAATTGCAGTAAGCCACTTCGCAGTGAATCCGGACATAAAGAAAAAAAAACCTAATTTTACCATTGTTATTCCAAAAAAGAAAAGGGTTTTTGATTTATTAAAAAACGTATTTTATGAATTTATATGGAATAACATTCTCTAATTTTTCGAAATGTTAGTATTAAGTGTAAATCACAGATTTCCGGCCGCCGTTTTTTGGTTGAGAACATCGAGTTTTCCAGGCGTGTTAAATGGATTGCCTGCCTTTGTTCGTGTGAGACGTACAAAGGTAGTCAAGGACGTTAAACACCTCCAGTCAGTCATTGCTTGCCTTTACCATGTTTTTACCACGTTTTTACCATGTAGCGAGCTTCTCTCATTTGCATTTACTCCTTATCCGTGTAATGGTTATTGATAAAACCAGTTTTTGCCAAGTCGTCTCTTTGTATTGACGCATTTTTTGTGTATAATTTTAACAGTAGTCATGCATGCGTTTTTTTAAAACTTTTAAACGTTTTCTATTGTATTGTAGATAATAAAATTGTCAGTTTTACCCATCCGGTGGCAATAACCTGCAATAACAGCTCAACAATAGATATATTCAATATATCCGTCACTGAAAATCTGTCTGAATGTCCACGTGACAATTGTTCTTTAAGTGATGAGGACAGAGAGAATATTCAGAACAAATGCAATGGCTACAGCTCCTGTAAAATTCCATCAAACCTGCAAACTACTTGTTTATGGGACTACGGCTTCTACAGTTTCCAACATACATGTCAAAGTATGTCAATGTTAAAATATCATAACATATTCAATTACACAAAACATAAAATATGCTGACAAAATCACACGAATGATACATAAAAGACAAGGAAACGAATCATATCCAAGTAGTTGATAACAAATTTACTCCCTGTTTTAAAAAAAAACATGTTTTTGAAAAACAGGGAGTAAATTTGTTATCAACTACTACTGACGGCACTATAGAACAAACAAACGTGTAAGATTTGTTATTCTAACGGTTGAGACTAACCTAAACTCATGTTTAAGCGTAAACAGTCTAGATTTTAATCACATTTTTTTTTCTACGTCGTTTTCGGTTTAAACATCTCATAAGTAAAACAAAAAACTTATAAGTTTTACTCATTCCTAACGCTCAATACTCTGCTTTAAATTGTTTAAGACACTGCTTATAAACTCTATCATATTTTTATATAAGAAAGAAAATAATAATTTAGTAATAAAAAAATGTTTAGAGGAACACAGGTCTGTGATCGATATGAGTATTGTAACTTTTTACTAGACACGCCTATAAGAACTCCACAAAATGGACAAGCACAAGTCAAAACGGATTACAAATTTAGCATAAACGATAAGGCTTCGCTTTATGACTGGTACAATGGGTATTTTTTGATCAAGTTCAAAGTGGATAAACTAGCTGACGGAGCAGCACCAGATAATGACACAGTATCTGTTATTTCAGATGTAACAATTTTTTTCAGTCAAATGACAGTTAGACAAAATGGTAAAATAGTATACGACTGTAATAACCTGTCTCTAGCAAATCACGTCAAATCATTGCTTACACTTTCAGACGGATATGTGAACAGCTTTATTTACCCGGATAACATAGCAACCACTGCTGATAATACAGGGTTTGCTGCAAGAACAGCGTTAACCAATGCAAGGAGAGAAGTAACAGCAGAAATACCGTTGAATAGATTTTCGTTTTTTCAATCACTAGAAGAAAATCTTTTACCCCCAGTACAGATGGGAATAACCGTAGAAATAAACAACGACAATTATTTATTATACAAGGCCGATGGTGCTGATGACGGTAGAGTTGTAATTACACACTTTGAACTTTGGATCCCCAGACTAAAACTGAATTCTGTTGGTTTAACAAATGTACTTCAGAATTACATGAAACCAAGACGGTGGACATATCTAAGAGAATCTATTTACTAGTACCTCGGGTCAATCTGTTGAAGGGTCGTATCGTATTACAACAGGGATAAAACACCCGAAACACGTAATCATATTTTTACAAAGGAGTGACAAACATAATGATCAAGAACAAAATCCTCTGTTACTCGACACTTTCAAAGTAAATGCAGCAAACACAAATTGCACCTCCTGACAGCAAGATTAGAAGTTGGTTCTGGTATCTTTTACCCGGAAACGGGATATAGCTCGACTCAAATCATCAGAATCTTCAGAGATGCCTGTAATTTTAAGCCTAACGCAAGCAATGACTATGACACCGGGAACATGCTTACCCTTAGCAACTTCGGCTCCTTGTATGGATTAATCTATTTTGATTTGACTTACGCAGACGAATCGGTGAGTATGGAGAACGCATCCCTGATTCTGCATTACAGATTAAATCAGGGTCCAGCCGCTGCCTACCGAATCTTTGCCCTTGTACTGATCGAAGAAGATATAATTTTGGACACAATTGGAAATGATATTGTAATTATCTAAGGTATTAAAAAAATGAGTAAATACGTGGTTTATCCGAAGGTCAGAGAAAGAATTTCGCTAAAGCATACAAAAACATATCTTCTCTAACATTATGACTAACAAACAACCAATTAACAGGGGACTTTCCTATGGCGCTAACACAAACACAAATAAATAAAATACAGAAAGCAAAGGCCTCTGGTACTGGGGTTCATATAAGAATTTCAAAGACACGAATGACAAATCAATCACAAAACGGAGGTTTTCTTGGACCACTCGCTAAACTTGCACTTCCGGTCATAAAGACAGTGGCATCCAAACTATTACCTGCTCTTGGCATCGGAGCGGCCTCCGCTCTAGCTGAAACCGGGGTGAAAAAGGTGTTTGGTAGCGGTTTAACAGCAGACGTACCACATAACAAAATCACCACCCTCTTACAAAAACCCTACGTTGACCAGCTAACAAAAACACAGAAAGAGCAATTGCAGTCAGCACTCAAACAGAAATCAGGAACTGCTCTTAGAATCACAAAAAGACAGCAAACCGGTGGATTTCTTGGTATGTTGGCCAGTTTGGTAGTGCCATTACTAACCGGTTTAATGGGTAATGGACTACAAGTTGAACGCTCGGGTAAAGGACTACAAGTAGACAGCGTACGCAGACCCTACGTCATGCAAAAAAAGTGCCTACGGCAGACGCTTGAACCGCTAACTAACTTTGATATTTTAGACTGGGTTGATAAACTACGTATTACCTCTTTCAGAGGGGTTTATAGTAGGGACAATCTACCACTAAAACGAAACAAGAATGAGTGCGGCGTCCTTAATTTAGACGTTAAAAGTGGTGCCGGCACGCATTGGGTGTGTTGGGACTTCCGTGATAAAAGAAATATTTACTTTGATAGTTATGGTCTTTCACCACCACAAGAATTTATTGACAATATAAAGGGTAAATACAGACGTAACACAATCCAGTACCAACACAAACTAAATGTTTTTATGTGGCTACTTCTGTCTATTCTTTCTACGAGAAGCACAAGAGAAAGACATCTACGACATAATATACAAAGACCTTAGTCCGACGGATACAATAAAAAATGAAATATTATTAAAAGAGTACTTCAAAAAATGAGCTACTGCGTCTCTTTTCCAATGGTCGTACAATTATCCAACGGTAAGTTCATAGAATACAGCACGTGTGCCAGCTGCAAAATCACGAAGACCAAGTTTGTGCGTTGATTCGCCGGAACCGCAGGAACAGGAACCGCCGCAGGAACCGCAGGCGGTAAACTTGACATACACAAGGCCATCAAACCTGTAATGCCGAATTGCGGAATTACTCTCCCCGGAACGAATTACTGTGGGTTTTACAACACAATGGACTTACCCACCAAGAACAAATTAGACAGGGTTTGTAGGAGTCATGATCTTTGTTATGATGCGCAGCACGACAAACGGAAATGTGACAAAAAGATGATGTCTGACCTAAAACAAGTAAAACCATCATCAGTCGGTGAAGCTGTAAACAAAAAGATAGTTCAGGGTGTAATAGGAGCAAAAAGCAAACTGGGATCGGTGTTAAAAAAGGGAGAAAATAAAGTGGACAGACAAACTAGCAGAAGAACTACATAAGCAAGCAAAAAGAAAGTTCCCTCTCAGACAAGTAAGAGTATCACATGTCGATGACACCTGGAGTGCAGATCTCGTAGACATGCAAGCTTATTCCAGAGATAACAAGGGGTACAAATACTTACTAAATGTGATTGACGTATTCAGCAAATACGCTTGGAGCGTTCCACTAAAATCAAAGACAGGACAAGAAGTG
>MJUU01008836.1:77200-88742 GCA_002080025.1 Modiolus philippinarum
CCAAAATTCAAACTAGACGACAAGGTCAGAATATCTAAAAAGAAAGGCACGTTTGAAAAGGGTTATACACCCAACTGGACCGAAGAGGTATTTACTATTTCGACGATCCAGTACACAGAACCAATAACTTACAAGATCACGGACTTGAATAACCAGCCAATAGAAGGAAGTTACTACGAACAAGAACTACAGAAGACATATAGGATAGAAAAGATTATCAGACGGGATCACAAAAATAGAAGAGTATTTGTTAAATGGAAAGGGTATTCAAACGACTTTAACTCCTGGATTCCGATGTCGGACTTGCAGTCTCTGAGATAGTCTTATACTTTAGCAAATACTTCTCGAGTCTTTAGTACTTCCAGTAAATCTTCGGGCACCCGCACTCTAAAGTTTATTCCTCTAAGAGGACAGTACAAATGTACGATCCTTTCTTTCTCTTGAAGATCAAGTATATCGTAAACTCCGTTTGGCAGTATCACTGAATCACTATTCATCTTTTTTAACTGACTTTTATCATATAAATTACACTAAAACTTAATTTCAACTTCGATTATATATAGTGAGGTCATTGGAGAAACTAGCCAAACGATTCCGGTTGGGGCTATAACTCCAAAGAATATTTCGTCGTTCTTTTCAAACGTTTGACTCATTTTTATCTCAAATTGATTATGACCACTGATGGTTTTCCTTGTCTCTAGAATTTCGGTGCTAGTTATTGGTGTCGTCCCTTTTTTGTAACATGAGATGTACGGAGGAGTGCCTACGGCAGTATCTTGTCTTATGCCCCAGATGCACAAACGGACAGTAAATGTGGGTGTACACTTATCCTTGAATTTTATCCACTGCTGAAACCCATTCCCGGGTGAGTGTAAGATCTTCCCGTTTATAACAAATGGTTTATCAATAGTTAAGTTGTTGTCTGGAAGCCCGATCGGTATCGGAGTTACACGAGGAGCAATAGGGTACGTAGACATACCGAATAGACCGCCCAGAGAGTAACTAAAAGTGTATGGTGTTGTGTTAACCGGAGGACTTAGATATACATGTTGGTATTGTTCCTTCGGGGTTAGACTAAATTTTCTTACCCGATAACCTGTTTTTCCTCTTATACTAATCATCACATATTTAGCAATATAACCCAGGTGCAATTTGACTTCTTGAGCCCCATTAGAAAGATCAACCGAATACTCTTTTTTCCATTGTACTGGGCTCGTTACAGAATGACGAATTTCACTCCCAAAATCATTCTAAGTATACCACTCTATGGAACACGCTTTACCATTTAGTTCAATGTCGATATTGGCGATTATCTTTTTTTGATATAGACCTATAACGTCACGCTCACTAATTATTCTGTATTCAGTAGTTTCGCTGTTAGTATGATCCCGGGTATTACCGGTAAATCTTGATCTGAGAAATCTAGTTCAGAACCGTAATCACGGATAGAATATTGAATATTTTTCCCAATACTCTGTAGGAATCGGAACAACGAATGAGTGGGTTTCTGTAATTCGACCACCGCAATCCTACTCTTCTCGCTTAATTTAATAACTGATGGAAGGAATCTCACGTAACTATCATGGTTAAAAAGAAGTGAACAAGTAGCGCTATTTCTTATTTTCTCGATATGAAAAAGTGTTATCTCGTCCTTATTATCTGTTCTTACTCTTGTGAAAGATATTTCCTTTGATGCGCTCAATTGATCTATTTTCAACATGATCTTAATTTGGTTAGTAGATACGCGCTCTTCTGACGACTCAGATATTAGATGCGCACCAAACAAATAAAGAGTTTCACCGGCCGTCCGTCGGGTTTAGGGTTAGTTTCCAGTTGTCGAGATCATCCTCTATATAACCGTTGTTATATGATTCGTCCGATAACCACGTGACTTTTACATTCGTAGATAAATCATAATATCCGGGTTTCACTCTTGCAAGAAATGATGCAGCTTTCTTTTTCTCGTACTTCTTTTCTCCTGTTTTACTCTTGTTATCCTGAATTTTAGTATCTATTTCACTTTTTGTATAACCCTCATAATCGGCTAGCTTGGCGTCTACCTCAGTTTTAGTATAAACAGAGTCTAGTGCATCCAATTTTGCGTCTACCTCAGTCTTAGTATAAACAGTACTTATTTTTTTCTCAAGTTGTGATAGGTGAATTGGACTTAGAAACTGTCTGTGCAAGTCTTTTCTTAGTTCTCGTTCACTTGCAGGAACAAAAGCCTTACTAGCAAACCCCGCTGCAAAGTTCCGTTTCTGTGTGTCTATTTTCTGCTGCAGCGACTTCTTGTTTACAGCACAGGTTGGGTCATGTAAGTCGGTCTCGAGTCCCCTAATATACTTCTTATTCATGTTCAGGTCTTTACGCGCTACCGCAGGAAAGAAAGTATCGCTTATTTGCTTTATTGTTGCTACGTGGTCGTTGCCGGAACCGGGTGAAAGACCTATGATTTTGTGCCCACCCATATCCAAATCTTGTCCTTTACGGAAACACTCTCTACTCACTCTATCTAACTGAGCCTTGCTCGCATACTTACTTAGTCTCCGTTTGTCCTACCGGACCTCCTGACACCGTCTGAGATATTTCATTAAATATACCCATGTTTACTTTTTATATTAGGAAGATAACAATGTTAAACGAACTAAAGGATCTAGCTCAAAAGAAGTCAAAAGCAGAGAAAGCGGTACAGGATTACATCAAGAAGAAGGAAGAAGAAAGAATAAGAAAAAGTGTTCAGTCGGATAAACTCGAGGAATTCTTTGAACCAGTAACGAAAGCAGTAGCTGCAATACCTACTACAGCACCTACGGCATTCGGTCAACTAATTCCTGTAACTAATATTATGGATCAGCCTGTTCCCGCGGTTATAGATACTCCGGTACCGGAGGAAGGATAGGCAATACAAAGACTGGATGAACCGCCGGCAATACAAGGACCATCAGTAGTACCAAAAAAAGATGCGCAGTTAACTGAAATAGAAAAAGGGGGTATAAATATAAAAGATTAAGAAGGCAAAGGGTATGAACATAACACTGGGAAAAATGAAAGTCGGAGCGGAATTTCCACAAGAGGTAAAAAAAGTCATGGACAAAAATAAAAAGTATTACCAGACATTGCAGGAGAAAACTGGTAAAGGATTTTCACCGGGGTCATATAAAATAGACACTATGGCTCCTTTTCTGATTTACTGTTAGATTTAGAACAGCTTCTTGAATATAATAAGTTGTACGGACTAGACAAAAAAGGACAACGAGTAATTGATACATCAGTCGATGATGACTTCATTGACTTAGTGACAAAGAGATACAATCCTAAACAAAAGTATTCTAATTCTGCGAAGCGTACGTTTAGAAATCTTGTCACTCTTTCGTCTCATTCTTTAGTAAAGTCGAGTGGCAAATACAAAAATATTTTATGTAGATGTCGTGACCCTGTAAGTCTAGTAGATCGGTTAGAGCTTCTTATTGCTAGTATCGAGTCTGGTAATACCAGTGACGAACTAGTAAACGAGGGTATAAATATTCCAGATACTCTCCTGGAACAAGATGATATAACAAAAGAACAACACGAAGGAATATATAGAAAATATTTCGAGTAATAAAAAATTGAACAAAAGATAACACTTCCTAGTTATGCCGGCGTCGGAACAGCTTCTGATTTTGTGACTCAGTTTGAAGAACCCTTGGTACTAGATAAGAATAAGCAGTATGTCTTCGGTTTGCCCCAAATAAATAGTATGACTTACAGTTGGTATAATATTTCTGAGTTCTATGGTAACAAGAAAATAAAGTATAGTCTTGATTCTGGTAAAACATTCAAGGAATTAACATTTGCTGATGGTAATTACAGCTACGGGGACATGTCAACTTATATATCAGAATTCCTTTCGTTAAACGATAAAGTCGAAGACAGTGTAATAAAACTGGACTTTGATCTGACGAGCTTTAAGGTGCTAATCACACTAAAGGCGGATGCGCAACTAGACTTGAGAGACGGAAACTTTTCTGAGTTAATCGGGTTCGACAAAAAAATAGTAAAGGAGACGGAATACGGTAGTAAATATCATAATACCGAAGTTACTGTTAATTTATTTTCTGCATATGCGCATTTCGACAACTTATGTCTCATCAGTGCAGATAAAACCAAAACATTTGGAAGTCCATTGACCAAAACGTGTAAAATCTGATGGAGAACAAATAACCAAAAGGGTTTAAATAGAAAGGCCAAAATTCAGCCTAAAACTGCCTAACAGTTGCCTAACAGCACTAACGGTATAGATAGTATTTATGTTCATTGCGACTTGATCACTAGTTCCGTTGTAGACGGTTAGTCGGGTGACGTAATCTACGTCTTTAGTACTGCAAATCTAACTCGTAGTTACCCCTTCGAGAGAACACCATATCATATAGGATATTCGAGAGTAAACAAAACAATGATTGACTCGATTCGTGTTTTGGTGACAGACGCAGACGGCAGAAATATAGACCTGAATGGTGTTGACACCAGTTTTACTTTTATTCTGAGAGAAATATAAACGGTAAAGAAAAATGAGAAAAGTATATAGTAAGGAGTTAGGAACATACATTTTTGTTGACCCGGTAACGAGAGAACAAATAGGTGGTGGTCTATTCGACAGCATATTTAGCAACGCTGCAAAGCAACTGGCAAAAGAGACGATAAAGAAATCTGCTGTTGCGGCATTAGATACTGGGAGTAAAAAACTTGGTGAAAAGGTGGGAGAGTATGTAGCAGATAAAATAGCACCAACAAAACCAAGTGTACCAGCAAAACCAGATGTACCAGCAACACCAACAAAACCAACAAAACCAGCAAAACCAGGTGCAATGATTAAAGAAATAAAAAAAATTTCCGACAATAGCGCCGCAACAAAAATTGGTCAACTGTTAGGTAAGGGTAAAGTTAACGCAAGAATAAATCGCCTATTGTAGATAAAAATCATACTTTTAAAATGGGAAGAAGAAAACTATATGAGACAGAGGCCGAAAAAAAACAAGCCCATAATGAACATCAAAAGAAATATTACGCTTCCCACAAATTTTACTGTGATGTGTGTAACAAACTCCTTTGTATTTCGGCCCAAAGGTATCATATTAACTCTGAGACCCATCGCAAGAGAGTTACAGAATAATAATCCATTTAAACAACAAAAAGTCAGATAAAAATCATTCATAATGGATTACAAAGAAAAGAAAGGAATTAGAAAGTATACTATTAGTTACCCTGAAAAAGAATTAACTAGTGATGAGGTAGAAAAAATATCAGAGATAATAAAAGAAAGACTAGATCATGCTCTTTCAGACGGGATTACTGATAGTGCTGATGTAACAGTTAAATTTGTTTACACTGGTAATACACCAAGTTACAAATATAATACAACAAAGAGTATGAACTCGTTTCTTATAAAGGACTTTGATGACTTCAGAGCTCTTTATCAACAATACGTAGATCTTTCTTTACATCCGAATGAGGATTAGGTATATGAAATCATAGGAATTAGAATAAAAGTAGCAAAATCACCAAGTGGTGGTTGCTGGAATGAGAATTATTCGGAGACAATAGCAAAAGGAGTCAAAAGGAAACGTCCGTTATCAACAAATAACAACTGTTTCTTTAGGTGCTTAAAACAACTAACAGACAATTTTAACCCTACAATCACTGTCTGTGATGAGATAAGGAGATTTTATGGTTTAGCTCCTAAAACACCCGTGCCTTTCCCGGTAGCGTGGGACATAATACAAAGATATCAGATACCTGTTGGTTTGTTCTGTGAAGAGACAAAACATCATTATGGCATCGAGCATCTTATCAACATTGTTTTAGCCGAGGGCCATTACAGTCTTGTTATCGAACAACAAAAGAAGAAGTATTCGTCTTGTGGCGAAACGTATTTTAACAACCATACTTGTCCAGTTGTTTGTTCTCGTTGTGGTACAAGATACAAGAAAAAACATAAGTGCAACGTTAATAAATCTGGTTATTATCAAGCAATAATAAAGAAAAAAGGTAGGTATTTACCCCGAAGAACAAACAAGAGCAAAGAGTTAAATAACAACATAATACATTATGATATAGAGACTTACACAAAAGTTGTTGACGGACAAAAGGTTCATACACCGTACATTCTTGGATTCGTAGAAAAAGATAGTGATTTTTGTTACTACGCTGGTGATGATTGTGTCGACATTTTTGTGAGATATTTGATGAGCAAAGCCACAGGCAATAGTTCTTTTGTTGTAAATGCTTATAACGGAAGTAACTTTGATCACTACTTCTTGATTAAGAGCATGACTAAACTAGGATTAGCTCCGGATAAATTTTTCATGAATAACGGAAGCATAATCGGATTAACAAAAGGAAAACTACGTTGTTTCGATCTTATAAAACATATAGGTAGTTCTTTGAGTCAAGCACTAACTGATTTCGGGTGCAAAGTACAAAAAGGAGAATTTGATCATTGTAAAGCTTGTTGGATTGGAAGACATGTCTGATCAAATGGAAAACGAATGCCTTGTTTATCTACAGTCTGACGTACTTGGTCTGAGAGAGTTGTTTAACAAGTTAAATGATCAGTGTTATAAAGATTTCCGTAGAGATATTACTCATTTTATTTCGACAAGTTCTCTAGGGTTTGATATCTGGAAAGATAACATACCATCTGATGTCATGGTTGACTTGTCTGATTCAACAGAGATGGAAAAAAAAATATCAGGAAGAGTATTTATGGTGGAAGATGTTATAAGAGCAAGAATGAGTTTGTATCTGAACAGTTTAAGGAAAACATAAACTATGATGATGTAACTGATTTCTTGTTAAACATAGACGTCGTGTCTCTTTATCCTACTAGTATGTTACATGAATATCCGGTGGGACAAAGAAAATATACAAAGGGTGAAATGAAGGGTAAAATGGGGATATATAAAGTTAATTACGTTTCGAATAAGAAACTTCTTCATCCAGTAGTAGCAAGAAAGGATGTAAAAGGAGCAACTAAATGGGATCTACAAGACTCAGAGGGTTGGTATACTTCAGTTGACATTGAACAAATGTTGACACATGGCTACGAAGTCGAGATTGTTGAAAGTTATTACTGGGAAGAAACTAGTAAGGTGTTTTATGATTATATACAGAAATTCTTTCAGACCAAGAAAACAAGTCAAAAAGGAAGCGTCCAGTATACACTAGCAAAGTTTCTGATGAATGGGTTATATGGTAAGATGATTCAAAGACCAATATTTAATCACACCCAAGTTATAGAGGACAACAATGAATACTGGAAGTTTCATCGTAAATATGTAGTGAACGACTTAGAATTAATTCATGATACTTGGTACGTATCTGGTTACTTAAGATCCGAGATTGACTCGGTTAACAAGATCAGGAAGCCATCACATTATGGTGCTTTTGTTTTAGCCTATAGCCACAAGATCATGTATGATCATATGATGGTCTTGAATCCAGAGAATAAAGTAGAGTTAGAATTTTATTATACTGACACTGATAGTCTTCATGTACCTGGTGAACAATCAAAACTAATACCTAATTACAACGGCAACAACTTAGGTGACTTAGCTAATGATTATAAAAAAGACGCTAAAATAATTAAAGCGGTGTATATTGCACCAACGTTATACATGACTATAACGATAGATACAGACAATGTAATTAGTGTTAAGACAAAGGGAAAAGGACTAAATAAAACTAAGTTAACACAAGAGACTTTCAGAAGATGTTGAAGGGTGAGGAAGTAAAGAACATAAGAGAATTCTCCACGAAGAAGGTACATCTAAAGAGGACTTCTAAAGAACAGGGTATTGATCATTTTAGTATTATTCACCTCAGAAATGTTGAGAGACGTGCAAATAAAAACGAATACAAGGGAAGAATTTTCTTGGATAAGAATAAATCTTTTCCTATAGGAAGCTGCCGTCTACCACAGTCCACAGAAATCCATGACGTATGAGGTTTATGTGCTATGTCTATCATATGGTAGACAGTCCACATAAATCCATGACGTTAGAGGTTTATGTGCTATGTCTTTCACATGGTAGACAGTCCACATAAATCAATGACGTATATACAATGTGTATACGTTAGAGGTTTATGTGCTCTGTCTACCATATGATAGACAGTCCACATAAATCCATGACGTCAGAGGTTTATGTGCTATGTCTATCATATGGTAGACAGTCCACATAAATCCATTATGTATGAGGTTTATGTGCTATGTCTATCATATGGTAGACAGTCCACATAAATCCATGACGTATATACAATGTCTAATAAATCCATAACGTATACGGTAAATTTGTCATACAACAATTGACAAAACAGAAAAATAATAAATCTTTATTATATCCCTGAAAGAACACGCACAAATTCCTCCACAAGTTAACTCCGAGAAAAGTTTAGTCCAGTATGGTCTGAATAACCTGCGCATGGTGTGATTAGTCTAGAATATTCTTCCCGGTTGCTGTTTTTATATCCTGATTTATAATATCACTGTTCGTATTGTATTCATCCATTATTATTATTTTTTCCTCTGGTAATTCCGGCTTGTTCACCAAGGGCTGTTCATCGTGACAAACCTAAAATAACATACCGAATGGAAATTTACTTGATAACTTGGCAACAGGTTGACATCGTATTGATTTTGTTGCATTGCGGCGTATCGATTACCTATTAGGGGTACAAAAAGGAGATTAAATAGATTTTAACAAGTTAAGAAAACGTATTTGTCATTAAAAGTAATTTGTAAAAATAGATTTTAATAGGTTAAGAAAACGTATTTTGTATTTCCCGATCAAAACAATGAAATATTTTCTTGTCTGGTAAGTTAAGATACAGAAAAGAATATTTATTTTTAGTTATTTCAACAAGCGTATTTTTTGAGACCTGAAGTTCTGAAGATACGTTCTCTCTCCTTTTTACTCGGAAAATTATACACTACGTAAAAATTACAATTCAGACGACAGTCTTTAGGTATTCGAAAATAGGACTGACTCAAATAAATTACGCTCATTTTCTTGTGCCTTCCATCTATAAAGTATTTCACAATAGAAGATTGATCTTGTTGTGAACAAATAAAGTCGTCAAAAATTACAATTTTTTGTTTATCATATTGTTCTAATTCGTCGATGTCTTCTTCATTAGATACTTGTATCATATCTTCCGAAGTCACTCCTAGTTTTTTGGATATCTTCTCGAATATTCGAATTAATTCCTTATAGCAATGCTGTTCTAAGTTCTTTGCGTAAAGAATAATTTTATCATAATACAATAACGGTTTGAATAAAAGGTGCATTAGCAAATTTGTTTTACCAGATCCACTTGGACCAACAATAAGTAAACGGAAAAAATCACTCGGCATATTTTTTTCTCCTTGTATTGTTTTTAAATTATTTGTATCAGACTTTTCCGAAAAATATCTAGGAATCGTTGTAATTTGTATAATCTAATTATTTATAAGATAAATAAAAACCATAATGTTGTTTTAGGTAGGGGTGTTTAAAATAAAGTCTCAACCGTTGAAGTGAGTAAAACCTAAAATTTACAGTGTGATTTATATAATAAAAATCAGTAAAAAAAGATGAATAGTGAACAAAACAGAACTTACGAAATACTTGCAATGAATGATTTACACAATGTAAGAAAGATGAATATTTATAAATCAATGAGGCTGCCAAGCGGAGTTTACAAAATACTTGATATTCAAGAGGAAGAGAAGATCGTACATTTGTATTATCCTCTTAGCGGAATATACGTTAGAGCGCGGGTGTCCAAAGAAGAACTGGCAGACTTACTAGAAATACAAAGGACTCAAAAGTATTAAACTAAAGTAAAAGAAAGAATCGTACGTCCTCCTAGAGTGTGGGTGTGCAGGGAATTACTAGAAGTATTTGTTTAGTTGTGCACCGAGTCCTAGTTTGCTTTATACTCCTATTACACTCTGAACTATTTTTTTTTGTTTATAATTCGTGCCTTAAACAATTTAAAGCAGAGTATTGAGCGTTGGAGAAAGAGTAAAACTTATAAGTTTTTTGTTTTACTTATGAGATGTTTAAACCGAAAAAAATGTTAGTAAAATCTAGACTGTTTACGCTTAAACATGAGTTTAGGTTAGTCTCAACCGTTAGAATAACAAATCTTACACGTTTGTTTGTTCTATAGTGCCGTCAGTAGTAGTTAATAACAAATTTACTCCCTGTTTTTAAAAAAAAACATGTTTTTTTTGAAAAAACAGGGAGTAAATTTGTTATCAACTACTTATCCATGTTCCAGACGTGATACTCCGTGCAGATGGTGGCTTATTTCTTTATCTTTATGCTTCTTAGTCAAGCACCTTCAAGATTTCGTGTTCATTAATTATTTAATCAAATGTTGTGGAGACTTATTGATTTTGCTCATCAGTTCTTATTATTTCTTCATTATTATTCTCCGTTCCTCTTGTTCTTCCGCCTTAAAATTCTTGTCCGCTTAATATCTCAGACACCAAAGACTTGAACATCATGAAACTTCGCTTGATGGTAGAAGAAAATGAGAAGACGTACCATCCTGTCTTTGAAGTTCCAAAATGAGGACTGTTCCCATTAAAACAGAAAAAGACGGGAAAATTCCAAGTGCTCAAAATTGGATAAAAGTTGACTGCAAGGTTGCCTAGCAAGTGTAAAAATGATCTTTGGCCTTAAGGTGGTTCGAGCCTAATAAAAATTTCGGACAAAATCTTTTTATTTGAAGATATATTGTAGGTATTAACTCATATATTCCAAAAATAAAATAAAAATGTTATGGCACCGATCATCTTTTCTGTAATCAGCCTTTGAAATTTTGGCTAAATACAGTATTATTAGCAACATTTACAAATTAACAATGAAGGGATATGGAGTAAATGCAAAAGAGACAAAATCTCTACAAATACATGGTAAAACCAAGCAATGGAACAACGCTTTTATTGTTGTTCTTCATCTGGAAGTCACCATGAGGCCACAAAGAAGATATAGGGAACTCTTGAGAACATGCTTATTGCTTAGCTTTTTGTGAAATATATATCAGATATATTTTTTTTATTTTCTGATATTTTAGAGAGATACACTTAAGGTATCTGTTGAGCTGAAAAATCTATATGTCAGCGTTTGATTAAGAGGGATATTTTATGTATTTTACGACACAGAAAATATTTAAGGCAAAGGAATATAATTGGCAGGAAAGTGAGTGATAAACATGTGTCAATATAGTATGACGTCACAATGAAAAGGCTGAGGCTTAAAAATCAAGTCAATTCCGCATCCGAATCTTTTTGCAAGCATGCGCCAATCGAATGCGCCGTGTATTAGTGTCGATCTACCTTAAAATTTCTAAAATGTCGATCGTTGCCACGGAAACGGAAAAAGGCGGGAAAATTAAAAGTAATCAAATTTGAATTACATTTAACAAAAAATTGGCCTAGCATGTGTAGAAATGATTTTTGCTCTTAAAATTTTTAAAATGGTAACTGTTGCCATGTAAACGAAAAAACAACAAA
>MJUU01008836.1:88912-130634 GCA_002080025.1 Modiolus philippinarum
AAAAAAAAAGGAACATTCATAGTGCTCAAAATTGCATGAAATTAAACAGGATAGTTTATGGATCGGAGTTGGTTTTTTAAGACTTGTGTTTCGATCTGCGAACACTGTTCTAACTTGTTTTTGTTAAGATGTGTTTTGAATGTTTTTATTTCGCAACAACATTTCTAACTCACATATGGCTTTTGCCAGGCTATTTTTGTTTCCACAATTGAAAAGCTGATATCACAAAAATGTTATGGTTACCTAAATATGGGTTAAATCGGTATGCAGACGACAATATCAAAATGATGCCAAGAAAACATTAGACAAAAATAATATCGTTGGTTTAACTATGCAGGACGAATTGTTCTACTTATTTTTTTTTAACCTAAATAGGTTGATATATATTAATTATTAGTATTTTTGTTAGCGAGACAAGGATTATCAGGTCCATATCAGATGAGCCCGTAGGGCGAATCTGATATGACCTGATAATCCTTGTCGAGCGAACAAAAATACAAATAATATTTTTATCGGTTATTCCACGATGGAAAACAAACTTAATTACTTTTTTTGTCAAGTTATATTCCTTTTTTACGTTTTGTCTTGCAACAACTTTCGTTCAATAGTGAAAAACGATGCCCTATTTTTTGTCGAATTTTTATGCATGACGCGGTCACTTACGTGACGTCACTCCATTCATTCAAATGCGTGGTGACGGTTACGCTAAGGAACGAAGGAAGGGACGTCTATTGGAAGTAATGAAAATGTCACATTGAAACAAAATTCAGGATCATATTATAGTGTGATAAGGTAGGTTGAAACTATGTGATTAATGTCTTGATGTTTTGGGATAATCAAAAGGAAATTGTTCATATTTCAATGTCCTCAATGGATCTGTCAAGGTGTCATGGCGTCAGTCATGTCAGTTGTCAAAATATTACTCTTGATTTGAGAATACAAGAGATTTTCCCCCCACTCCCAGTCACTTTTTATTATTTAAATCAACCACCAATAGTGCTCTACCCCTGACCCTATTTCCCTTTTAAGATTTCGTCCAGAGTTGAAGTTTGCTCTTAAAATTTTTAAAATGGTAACTGTTGCCATGTACACGAAAAAAAAAACAACAACAACAAAAAAAAAAAAAAAAAAAAAAAAAAAAAAAAAAACAGGAACATCATAGTGCTCAAAATTGCATGAAATTAAACAGGAAGGTCGATAGATATCGGAGTTGGTTTTTTCAGACTTGTGTTTCAATCTGCGAACACTGTTCTAACTTGTTTTTGTTAAGATGTGTTTTTAATGTTTTTATTTCGCAACAACATTTCTAACTCACAAAATGTTATGGTTACCTAAATATGGGTTAAATCGGTATGCAGACGACAATATCAAAATGATGCCAAGAAAACATTAGACAAAAATGATATCGTTGGTTTAACTATGCAGGACGAATTGTTCTACTTATTTTTGATAATCCATGTCGAGCGAACAAAAATACAAATAATTTTTTTATCGTTAATTCCACAATGGAAAACAAACTTAATTACTTTTTTTGTCAAGTTATATTCCTTTTTTACGTTTTGTCTTGCAACAACTTTCGTTCAGTAGTGAAAAACATGCACTATTTTTTGTCGAATTTTTATGCATGACGCGGTCACTTACGTGACGTCACTCCATTCATTCAAATGCGTGGTGACGGTTACGCTAAGGAACGAAGGAAGGGACGTCTATTGGAAGTAATGAAAATGTCACATTGAAAAAAAATTCAGGATCATATTATAGTGTGATAAGGTAGGTTGAAACTATGTGATTAATGTCTTGATGTTTTGGGATAATCAAAAGGAAATTGTTCATATTTCAATGTCCTCAATGGATCTGTCAAGGTGTCATGGCGTCAGTCATGTCAGTTGTCAAAATATTACTCTTGATTTGAGAATACAAGAGATTTTCCCCCCCACTCCCAGTCACTTTTTCTTATTTATATCAACCACCAATAGTGCTCTACCCCTGTCCCTATTTCCCTTTTAAGATCCCGTCCAGAGTTGAAGTTTGCTCTCCCGGCTTTCTCTGTCTCAGTTATCCGTCGCCTAGTTTTTCTCCTGTCTTTGCCAAATTTCAATAAGCCCCACCGTCTCGTTGAAATGATTTACTAGTATTATGGACAAACTAACCAATCCGAAATTTGGTGGAAGTATTCGGGGGGGGGGGGGGGGGGGGTTGGTAGGTAGGGACTTCCATTATGAAGGAAAATCGTTTTTATTTCAGGAAGACACTTTCAGATTCTCTCCGGATACTGTGTATGCGTTGCATTTTAATTGTACTCGTAACACTGCTTAGTGTCTGGGAAGATCTGATTTAGCACAACATTTTATCTCATCATGTCATGTTTAATTTTTTGTTGATTGTTGGTGTTTTTTAATTTTATCAAGATTATCTCTTTATTTATCTATTTTTTTTTTCTTGTTTGCATGAAAATTTGTTTTAATGTTAACAAACATTGACATTTATTTACTACGCAAAAGTTGTAGTTAATATTTTGTTGCACGTTTATGTTATGCTTTAATAACTTTTCAATTGAGCTAGTTTTTTCCACATCATTCACGTGCTTTCTTGCTCTTTGGCCACTGAAGCGCGATTGGCCAAAGAAAGAAGATATATCCTTCCGCAACATGTTCGCGCATGCCAAATGACAAACAGCTGATAATTTCTAGTATCACTTGTTGCTGGTCCTCTTGCCTTTGATACAAGCTTTATGATGTAGTAGAGATCAAAGGAAACTCTCCCAAATTACCGATAAAAAAATTAATTTAAACATATTTGTTGCAGGCACTACACCATTCAGCTGCGATTTCGAGCAAGATAACTGTGGATGGACTGTCGAAAACGGCTCGTCCTATACATGGACAATTAGATCAAGGAAACTGCAGACCTCCAACATAGATTTAAACATTAATTTCCCGGATGGAAGTCGTAAGTCTTTGTGATCATGTCTTTAAGGTGTCTACAGGGCATTAATTTCCTATTATAGAAATGTGTGAAACTTCCTTGTAGAAACAGGGTTTTATCATTGATCGAAATATATAAAATAAAAATTAAAAAAAGAAATAAAAATTAGGGGTCACTATTTAAATAAGAGAAAAAAAAATGAAATGTTAATTTCTCTAGTTATATCTTTATAATTTTTTTTAATCAAATCATCTCCCTTGCGTAATTTCTGTATTCTATAAATCCAGCAACAGATCTAAAGCACGTGTGTTTTAGTTCACCTTTTTGTAATGAAATGTTGTAAAAGGGATATAAAATAAAAATTACAAATACTTTGGAACCTTCTTTACATCTTCAATAACGATTTTAAAAAAAATTTCTAAATGTATGAAGCCTAAATAAACAAGAATTAGGGAAAAATGGCGGAATAATACCACGGAGACACCTAAATAACATAGAACTCTTTACTTAGTTTACTGTTATTGTTATTGCCCACACTAAGACAACATTTACAAAGAGCATATATTCAAAAATGGTCCTTCCAACTTATTGATCAGCTGAAAAACTTATTCATAAAGGATGTAAATACATCATTGTTGAATGTTAAATCTGTACTTCTGGTTTTAATTGGCAAAAATATTGACCAGCTCCTCAATACTTCTTTACCGTAACTAAAATAAAACATTTTTTTTATATTGGCAGTATTTGGCATATGGTTTGTTTTCATTGATTCATTAACTTTTCTACTTTTTGGGGCTATTTGGGGCTTGCTAATGGTGTGAGGTTCCTCACTGTGTTGAAGACCATTCGTTGACCCTTAGATACTTTGCTGGGTCGTTTTAACCTGGAGATGAAATGCTGTCTCTTTGACATTTACCCCATTTCCTTTCTTTTTCATATTAAAAGAATAAGCAAAAGTCAGAGCTTTTTGTGGTATTTTAATATTGAAAACATGAATACACAATTCTCTAATTTCTAGCAAATTTAAACACCTCCTGACAAATTGGTTATCGAAATAATAATCAACATGTTTGGAAATTTGATCTCAGTTGACGATTGTTCAATCATGTAAAACGTCCTGTGAATATTATACTGTTAAAACTCCACTTTTTGAAAAATTGGAGTTAACAATCCAGTTCGGCTATTTTTATACCGATCTATCTCCCAATGGTGAGATCACTCTACATTAGTGAGTTTTTGTAGGATTTTCAGGGTACCCTCGATGTTATATCTCCATTGTCCATTAGAAAAGCATGTACATCCGGGTAGCGAAATCGTAAGAAAGTTCAACCCTGTAGTTGCTTTACTGTTACATCTCTAGGACTTATAACATTTTTTGTGTTTTTAAAGTAAGATTTTGAAAATCAAAATGTTACCACAGCCAAAAAGGGGGAATTCATTATTTAATGTAATGAATAAACTTCATTTAAAAGATTTATTTTACTTGCTTGTTATATACAAAATGTCGTTTTGAAACTTTGATGCAACTTTCTGCCAACTGTTTGGAAAAAATAGACCTCAAACTGTAAATCGATTTTTTTCAAAAATTGTGATGTACAACACTATAATATTCACACGACGATTAATGTCTCGTGTCAGTTTCTAGAAATAGTGCAACCGGATGTTGATTAAATTAACACCTACATCATTGTCTAGCGAAATATTTTTTTTCGCATTTTTTATGACTAAGATAACTCAATTTATTGATAATATGACATTTTTATCAAAAATATTATATTCAAGACCCTTTCAATGAATGGTGCAGTGATACACATAAGAACGATGATAGTGACAAAATGGCTACACACTACGGAGATAGCTTTACTTCAAATAAATAGAGTAGAAATTAAGAGAAACAATCTCTAACATCGTTTTTTGGTTTATTACGATAATTTCTCACATCTCGATAGTTAAATTTACACATTTTAAACCTAAAATGTGAAAATTTAAATATCTCGATGTGAGAGATTATAATAATCAGTCATGGTCTCAAATGTGAGACAGGACAATTCCAACCGAGGGTTCACATTTTCCAGTCAGAAACGAGGCTTGCCGAGTTTCTGATGATAGAAAATGTGAACCCGAGGGTGGAATTGTCCAGTCTCACATTTTTTACCATGACTGATTATTTTTCTCACATTTCTCTGCCAAAAAATAAGAAAAAATAAACATGGCCGCCGATACACGAAAATCTATTCTCCGAAACTAGGCAACGTAGCAAAAAATAAATTGCATAATTGAAAAGATCGCATGTGTTTTGGTTTTGTACTAAAAGTACAAAACTCTGAACTAGAATCTTAAGCGTAGTTATTCATGGGTTTCTAAAATGAAGCGGTGTAAAAATTCGACGTTGCCGCACCATTCCGGGGAAGTTGTATTTTTTCTTACGTTTCAATATTGTGACGTGACGTTGTTTGCATTGTTCCGTCAAGGGTGGTCATGTGATGTGAGATGCATGAATCTCACATGGGTATCTCACACTGGATTCTTGTGTCACACACGTACAGAAATGTGAGAAATATATACGTTATAACTGGAAACAATGTTAAGCCCAAGTCACACTGTCATGTTTTGGCCGCTACGTTTCGCTACGTTTTACAATGCCACGTATCATGTCATTTTTTGACATGATTTTATGGTCTGTACGTTTCGCTACGTATATACTACGTTTTTCTACGTACTGTAACGTTTCACCACGTTATATTGCAAATTCAAAGCCTACGTTCTGCTACGCTTCACTACGTGTTGCTACGTATGTTCTACGTTTTACTGCGATTAACTACGTATTACTACGGTTTAATACGTTTCGACTACGGTTAAGTACGTTTCGACTACGTTCCGTTACGTTTGATGTACGTTTTGATACGTTTATGTTACGTATTAGTACGTTGTACTACGTATTAATAAAGATCTGTGAAAAAAGTTCAAGAATTTGCAATAAGTCCACACTGATTATACATCGTGCAAATAGAAACTTACACAAAGGTATATTTAATCATTTTGTTCTATTGTACGAAAAACTATAAAATTTTAATTGATTTTCGAATACCTAGTAAATATAATGATCTATAATGTTGACTTAATCTGTTAATTTGTGAACTTATCTTCAGCTCATAAAAAATATCTCAAAATTAAGTAAAAATTCCGAAATACTTGGAAATATAATTTGTCGATCGGTAGTAGAACGTAGCGATGCGAATTAAAACGTAACGAAACGTATTAAAGCGTACTGAAACCTAGTAATGCGTAGAATGAAACGTGACTAAGCATAGAAAAACGTACAGAAACGTAACAGATACGTATCGAAACGTAGCAAGTACGTAGCGAAACGTATAGATTCTAATTACCTACGTTTTGCTACGTAACAGCTACGTTTCTACCACGTTTTTCTACGTTTCCCTACGTCTGTGCTACGTTTCCCTACGTTTGTGCTACGTTTTAATTTTTGGCTGCGTTTGTATTGTGCAGACCAATACAAACGTAGCTGGCTACGTTTCTATACACGTATTGCTACGCATTGCTACGTTTGGTCTACGTTTTGCTACGGTTTGCTACGTATATTGCCGTTTCGCTACGTTTTTAAAACGTAGCGAAACATAGGGGTTAAAACGTGACAGTGTGACTGGGGCTATAGAAACTATAAACTTCTAATTTCTAGCAAATTTAAACACCTCCTGATCAATGTGTTATCAAAACAATAACTTCCATGTTTATAGATTTGTTCTGAGTTGGTGATTGGGCAATCATGTAAATGTCTCGTGTCGATTTGTACAAATAATGAGACTGGATGATGATGAAATTAACACCTGAATCATTGTCTGTCGAAATGGATTTTCCAAGATTAAGATTAATTAATTTGATAGGACATTTGTATTAAAAAAATATTACACTCAGCACCCCTTTCAATGAATGGCACATAGATACACCTAGCAACGATGGAAGTGATAAAAAAGAAAAAAAAAACTGCGGCATATTTGATACTACGTAGATTATTTCAAATAAATTTAATAGGAATTAGAGAAACAATCTCTAACATTGTTTTCCCGTTAATTACCATAATTTCTCAAATCTCGATAGTTCAATTACACCTCGAACTTTAAAATGTGAAAAATGTAATCATTTCGATGTGAGAAATAAACGTAATAATATGGAAACAATGTAACAGACTATATTAATCCACTTGATCCGGCAGGATATACTATATTGATCAATTATATAAGTTTTGTTGTTACATCGCTGCGGTGTGACAGACCATTACAATGTTTCTGTTTCGCAGGTGAGAACAGATGTCTTTTGGTGGATCTGGGGTTTGTTGCCGGACTGACTTACGCCGACTGTGACAAAACCAAACTTTTCACTGGCAGTGTGACGGGTGCCACGCGTGGAGCAGATCATGCTTACCCTTTCGGAGCACCTGCATGGTGATACCTCAGTTTTTAAAGGGGTTCACACTGCTAGTGCTTTAGTTTTGTGGCGTTCTTGTTCGTTTTTGTTTGTTTGTTTTGTCTTTGTCATACTGTCTCAATTCGTGTTGCGTTGCTGTGAATTGCCGTGATTTTGGATTTATGATTTTAGAATTTCCCTTTTCCTCGTTTTTGCTTCGGTATTCGTTTGCCGATGTATTGAAATAAGGAATGAGGAATGTGGAAATATACGTACTGTACCCTTGAATACATAGTTACAGAAAAAAAAATAAAATTAATTGATTTTAATTAAAAGTAAATAATATGATAGCGTTTTGTGATCATCAACTTTTTTGCATTAATTATTAGTTTTGTAAGTTTTCCACAACACCTTCCATTCTTCAGTGTAAGCACAATGGAAATGAAATTTCGTCTTTATCTTCGTAATGTCATAGACATATTCATTTCTTTTGTAATAGCCCAAAGATCCTTTATATACACCGATGCAACCAAAGGATCTGTCAACGATACAACTAACCTGATTAGTAAAAAAATTAAGCCCGGTGAGGTTAAATGCTTGTCATTTTGGTATTATTCCTTTGGCAACCCTGTAGACAATCTTATTGTGTATCAAGATTACGAAACTCTTTGGAATTCAAGAAGAAACACAAGCAACAAAATCTATGTTCAAATAGATTTATTACAGACAGAAAGAGAATATGAAATTTTTTTCGAGGCTCAACGGAAACTTGGTAGTAAAAGATTCATCGCTCTTGGTGACATTGTGCTAACAGACGAGGCTTGTAAAGGTAAAAATATTTTGAATACAATAGTTATTAACCTAACGTATATGCTATAAGAAATTGCGAGTTTGTCCTATACATCTTGTAGATTATGAAACCTATTGCAAATGACTGTCCTTACTTTGACTTTCCATTTAGAAAATGTTTTGTAATTGTTCGTCATTAGATTTTCCTGCATCTTTGGGTTTTTGATTTGATCTGCACTGAAGGTGACAAAATGGCCATGTGCAAAAAGCTGATTTTACAGTGACTTCAGTATTTTGTTATTTTCATTGTACTAGTCCATAACAAAGACTTAAAATTAGCCAAGAAGAAGCCAAGTTAGTGAGAACCAAAACGCATGATCCGAGGACAATGTCAACATCGGAAACAACAACGAAACAGAGACACAACATGAGTACGGCACAGAAGAGAAAAATAAAGACACACACACAAAGGTGAACAACGTGGACCTGATAAAAAACCATGGATGATATCAGGTGCACCGGTAGAGTAGGTTCCTCCTGCTTCTTACAAGTCTACAAGACTAAGTTGTATTTTTAATTCGGAACGAATCATTGTATGAAAACGTATAATAATAATATTCTACAATTTAATAGAATGATATAATAAATCTTATATTTTCAAATTTATAGTGGTTAATAATTCTAAAATCTTAAATCGATACTTTCAAATTCATGTTAATTAAAATGGAGAGCTATCAACTGAACCTTAATTTGTTCAACATACAACCAAAATTATCTTTCCTTCGCTGAAATATAAAATATCTTTTATTTATATTACATTAAATCTGAAAAAAAGTTTAAAATTTAGCCGACAAAGTAGAGATACTGGTACGATCTACTCAAAACATATATTTTTAAAAATCATCAAAATTTTATAAAAGGTAAACTGAAAAGTAATTATAAAAACAATGAAAGAATATGGGCTTAATGAACATAAGACACAGTCTCTACAAATGGAACAACGCTTTTATTGTTGTTCTCAGTTTTGGAATTAACATGCGGCACTAAAAATAAGCTATGCTCATACCTCATGGTAAATTCAAGACGGCTTCCAGTACCGGTATAAGCAGAATTAATTTCTAAATGTCGAAAAACGATATATCAAAGTATCTTTGCTCTTTGTCATGGGTGTGGGATCGCCAACAAACATCAAAATAACTGACAAAGTGTTATTACATTCTTGCATTCTTACGCAATATGTGATCGTCAAATCACACCATCTGTTCAGAAACAACGACAGGAAGATAGCAAAGAATTCAGATATAAAAACGAATATTTATCATATTGATATATTGAAAAAAAAGTCCTTGATAGAGAATACTGTTTCCCTTTTATCGGTAATTTTAAACAATGTGCATCATATATAACCTCTATCTTTGAAGGAACCCTTCTAAAAAAAGAACAGGGAATTGAATGGTGAGATGTTTGATCATGGAAACCAACTTAAAAGATAATTTATTTATGTTCTGATATTTCAAACAACGGCAGCAGAATACCGAAGGAACAAGGGAAGCGAAGACTACAAAAATCGAAATCCGAAGACATGGCAAAAACGGCAACAGAGAACAACAAAGACAAAACAAGGACGTGAGACAGCTACACCTGGATTTATTCAATGATAATGTGACTGGTGCTGCTACCGGAGCAGGACATGGTTATACTTCCGGAGCACTTTCTGTTTTTAAGGTGTTCACACTATAAGTGACTCAAATCTGAATGCTTGTTATCATTTCCATGCTTTGTAGATGTCCTTTATTCTCGATTTTACCACATCTATTGACTTTGAATTGTGTAATAATCACATCCCCTGTTCCTTCAAATAATTTCTGCAGTTGTTTCCATTCGGCTACAGCAAATGTTTCAGGTGCATTCTATAAAAAAATTGTTATAATTCCTTAAATTGTTTTTCATTATAATCTATATAGATTCTAATGAAAAACATTTATTGGAGATTTAACATTGTTATGATTGGGTCTTCCATTATGCAGATTTATCGCAACATATCACAGATTGACATATTAGGGTCTTTCTATCTTTAAAGCAACAGTGGCTAAACATTCAAACTCCTATCGTTGTTTACGTTTATCTTTTGTTTTTTTTTATTTAGGGATTTTTTCTTGCGCAGTTCCTATTTACTTTGTGGCATGTGACTATGTTTTTCGGCCATTGTAGGTGTTTCCCGTTATCTTTTTTATTCTATTTACTATCTGCTGACCTTAGTGTAGCGTCTGTGACCTTAATATATTTAAGGAATTATAACAACTATTCGGAAACTGAACAATAAACATCCTTTAACAACATCTCCCTGTTAAATTTACTTATTATTTCATTTCAGCTGAACATATACATGAAGTGACGTGCATTAATGTAAAAGATAGTCCGGGAATTCAACATTGCGTAAACAGCAAAATCAAGTTAGAACAGTCATCTTTAGTTTTTTATCCTCAATACGAAAACTGTACTGAAGTCTATAATAAGGCTCACCTACAGACATGCGATAATTCTAAAGTTTGCATCAAATCAAATGTTTTACAGAAGAATCCGGAATGTTTTATGCTTAACAAACTGAAAATCGAATACAAATGCCAAGGTATGTAAACGCTCTAACAAACCTGGACAAGTAGTCTTGTTGTAATTATCTTCTGTAATTAACAATGAAGGGATATGGAGTAAATACAAATGAGACAAAGTCTCTACAATTACATGGTAATAATAAGCAAAGGAACAACGCTTTTACTGTTATTCTTCATCTTGAAGTCACCATGAGGCCTTTAACAATGATTTTTACTCATACATCATAGCAAGTTCAAGACGGCCCCTAGCACCGGTTTGAGCGGAATTCATTGCTAATTGTCGAGCAACGCTATGCTTTTTTACCTAATGATCCATGGATGCAGGATCATAAACAAACTGGCAAAGTGTTCTTACAATCGCTGCCATCCATTGCTCGTCAAAAAGACGATTTAAGACGATCACAACATTTAAACTACCACAGGGCACTCATCGAGCAAAATTGTAAGATAACTTGGCATGATAAAATCACCAGACGTGGGCACAATAAACAGGTGGTCAGAATAACAATTTTAGATTACAAAAAATAAAAAAAGCCAAAGTGTGAAAGTGTGATTGCGTATCCAGATGAGAGATTCTCTCAAAAACAAGTACACCATAACTGAAATATATATAGAGCATACATCTCTCTCACGGGGAATCTTTTTACGGACTCCACACTGCAGGAGAGACAAACTAAGTAAGTCTTTTTGTCGGGCAAAGGATGACAGTAGTTGTAAGAACAGCTTGCATGTTTATTTATGTCGCCCCAGACGTAATCGAGGCGACGTATTGTTATTGTTCTGTTTCTACTTATTCTTATTGTTTTTCCAATGATTTTTGTCCAGACTATTTTGAGAGAACGGTTTGATATAATCAAATGAAACTTGGCAAGTAATGGTAGAACACCATAACGAAGAGTGCAGGCTACGAAAAAAACTTTCAAAATGGTCGCCATTTCCAAGATGGCTGCCAAAATATGTAAAATTTCAACGTTGTCCGATTTCAATGAAAAATTGATTTCTAGGTAGATTTTGACGCTGCGAACAAGGTGGAAGCATCGAATTGGCTGCCAGGGGTGACATCAGCTATTGCTTGCATTTGCAAATCTAGTTCCTGTTTGTTTGACGATGAGGCATTCATGAGTGCAATATTATGTATTTAGTCTTGCGCGACATCTAGCAATGAATTCCGATCAAACCGGTGTTAGGGGCTGTTTTGAACTTACTGAGTTATTATCAATGCTCATTGCTGAATGCCTCAAGATTATTTACCGACCGCCATGTGAATAAACTATCGTGAGCAGTGAAAGGAAACAGACGACGTACTTTTAAAGGCTGAACCAATATATGCAATGAGGGTCAGGCCACAAGAGGTGTCCTGCAAAGATGAATGTTGTAGTTCGGGAACCCAACAGAAAGAAACGAGTTTCATTGTGCAAAGAAAAAAAGCCATGAACCGTATAAGAACACTGGAGTAAATGAATCTTTAGCGATGAGTGTAAGGTAGTTGTTGGTGATGATTACAAAATTCATGTATGGAAAAAGGACGACGAGACTTATAACCCCCACCCGCCACCACAACGTAATCTTACATTTTGATCTGGGTATGTGTTACTTTTCATGGTATCGGGATTGGTGTAACATATATGCTATAAAGTATATTGATATAGTTAATACAAATTTATTGCCTGTTGAGGCAAGGCATAAAATAATTCCCCGAAGGTTATTACATTTTCATGGATGACAATGCCCCTCTTCACCGAGCAAATAGCGTAGAGAATTAGATGATTGCGAATGACATAGACGTGACCACATGGCAAGAACAATCTCTTGATCATATCATAACCGTCAGTTTTTGAATACATAAAAAAAAACAAAAAAACAAAACAAACAAACAAACAAACAAAAAACAAAACAAAAAAACAAAACAAAACAAAACAAAAACAAAACACAGCAAAAATAAAATATAGAAAAAAAAACAAAATCAGAAGAAAAGAAGAAAAAGAAGCAATTTTAATCACAAAATATGTGCAAACACTACATGTTATGATTGATGTGTTTCTTGCATCTATTCAACGTTGGGATTACAGTTGTTACTCTGACATCATAGTTTATAGTTGCTTGTTTAATTTATATTATCTTGTGGCTGCATAAGCCTAGTTCGTATACGTTTTGCTGGTTTTTGAAGGTACATATTTTGTTTTTTCTTATTTCATGTATCATCATGTATGATTGAAAATGTCAGATAACAGATAGCTTCGTATGATTTTTACTGCAATTTATTCCTAAACGTTTGCAAAATACAATTCAAATGTGGCCCAGTTTTCTTTTATTACGCGAATCTTGTTATATGTAATAGCAAAAGTTCTACACCGAATTCAGCTTCAAGATACAGAGCCAACAAAGACTCAATGTTTTCACAATAAAAAAAATATGACGTCAACAATGAAGAAATTAAGGTAGTAGACCTGGAGTAAATAGAGATAACTCCTTTTTATATACAAACTACTTGTAGTGATTGGTATGAATAAAACACAAGATTTATAATATTTTTTCATAAATAGAAATTAAATATCCATCTTATCATGAAAATACACTCTATTAACAAAACACTTCGTAATAGCTGTAGTTTTGAGTGGTACATGTATCTTAAAACTTGAAATAAATGAAAGTCGGATATTTGGCAAGGGAGGTAATTCTTTGAACTTCAGTATTAAAAAAAAATATGTTTTTATGCAGTTTTTCTAACATTGTGAAAAATGGTATGGTGAATTTTTCTAAAATTGTGACACAAGTCATATGTGTTGAGTATCTTTAATTTCCCAGTTTTTGGTGAAAATTGAATTAGAGGATTTTCGTTTGGAAGGATTCAGCATTGTTTTGACAATGACATTTCTTTTGTATTGCAAATCAACACTTAATGCATGCTTATGATATTTTTATCTGGTATTTACGTCTACAAATTTATAAGAAGCAGTTTTGCAATTTAGGGCTAATATATTCTGTTCTTATTAATAGGTACGGTAGTATACGCATTATTGTGATTCCTGAACAGAATTTAAGACCCCTAATGCAGGGGTATTTCTATGAACTGTAGATAAAACATCTGAAGATTAAACGTTTCAAAATTTTTTCTTGAAGTATTTTAGCACATACTTGTTTCATACTGCAAATTTAAAGAAAATTGAATTTATGGAAAATTTTGGGGTTACCCCGGGTCTACTACCTTAAAACATTTCCAAACTAAATTTCAAATGATCTAATTTGGTAATTTTTAATTAAATATCATTTAGCTCTGACGTCATTTGGAAAAGAATCACAGCCAAAAAATGGTAACAGTAATAGTGGTACGTAAATGTATTTGTTAGGTGAAGTTCTTAATACATTTAACAAATATTAAAGATGTGTTTTAAATGTAAATAGAAAAAGAGATTAATGTTGATTTTATATATACAGATGGGTGCTAACGCAAGTTTCCATCAAAGTGCACTCAAAAAGCGTTCCTCGAGTGCACTTCTTGTGCACTTGAAAGTGATTCCATGACAGCCTAGAGTGAACTTGTGACCGCTTTCAAGTGCACGTGAAAAGAAGATGCGATCGGGAGAGTGATCGCGAAGTGGACTTGAAGTGGCAGCTTTGGATTGCCCTTAACGATTGGTCCAAATATCTTTTTAAGTAAATGATAAAGGATGACATGGCATACACCAATGGAAAGCTAATTTTTTGCAATGCATTACCATAATTTTACAACAAAGGGTTAAAAAGTTTTCCATTACCCTTCTATGTGATTTTAACAGAAAATTTGAGCCGAAAAGAGAGGGACTATACCTGGTTAACTGAATACCTGTATTTATTATAATGCCCTGGGGTCTATCGATTAACAAAACACATGGGTCGGGAGTTAATCTCGATTGCGAAGCAAAGAATTAATTATGTTATTTCTTGACAAAGTGTCAACAAAAACTTTTTACCTGTTAACAAATTCATTTTAATCAAAATAAATGGTATGTGGATATTGATTCTGCATATTTTATTCACATTTTTACCCAAACATTTCTATGTAAGTCAGTTAACAAATTAAATTCTGTTTGTTCATTGGCCATGCGAATATACAACAAACAAGCACAATATTATGCAAATAACATTGGCAATGCATTTGGTGTCTTTTGATTGGTTAGTTTGTTTGCGTAAATCATTCATCCATCACTCCCACATAGAATTTCTTTAAAATTTGAGTGAAATTAACATTAAGGTATATGGAAAATAACTTTATTTGAAATTTGATTATTTCGGTAAATATATCAAGAGTAGCGGCAAACATTAGAAAATTTTTAACAGGGGAATAACTTAAAACAAAACAGCTACAGCGATTTAAGCTGCGGCAAATTTAATTTTTTTTTAAAGTTGTACTAGTTTTAAAAAAAATCAATATTTTGCATTTTAGCTTTATTCTCGTGATGCTAAATTTATATCTCTTTTGTCAAAAATGACCTCAAAAGTGGGAGATATATGTTGGTGCTTATTTCAATTGTCGCGACACAACATTTAAAGGTATTTTTCCCAAAATTACCTTATAAGATTGAATTATTTTGCATTTTAGCTTTTTCCTTTCTCACGATACCAGATTTATACATCTTTTGAAAAAAACCCTCAAAAAGGGAGATATTATATATAAAAAGCTATATCGCGACATATAAAACTTCTTCGAAAGGATATGTCATTTGTAAAGAATGAGTTTCAACCGCATAATAAAAAAACTCCCTTTTCAAACATATTTATGTTTCAGGTTCACTTTAAGTGTACTTTTTGGAACGTGGCGTCTGCACTCATCTGTGTGTCATATAAAAACTATCAATATATGAAATATACGAAAGCCCATATAGGACCTATCAAATAACGAATTAAATTTGTTATAACAAATTCAAAAATCTGTTATAACGAATACAAAAATATGTTATAACGAATTAAATTCGTTATAACAAATTCCAAAATTCGTTATAATGAATTAAAAAAAAAAATTGATACGTCCTATATGGGCTTCCGTAGAAATAGATCCATATGTTTTCGTTTTTTTTCATTGATAAAGATTTAAAGGCATATTTCAGTATCTCTGTATAATCACTCATTGTCACATGCAATCAAAAATTGTATTGCCAATCGTAAATTTTTTGGCACTGTAAGATAAACAAAACAACTAAACAACAAAACAATAACCGGTATGTCTTTGAATAATAAATAAACTTCAAAATATATTCATAGCAAATTTGCAATATCCAAATTTGACAAAATTTTGTTAAAAGTAAACGTTTATTATCTTTAACAGCCGTTGTTGGTAGTGTGATAGCAGGAGTTATACTATTGGCATCCCTAGTTGTTCTTATTGTGGTGTTTAGAAGGTATACTCTATATGATATTTGATGGTTTTGCTTATCTATATCAATATTCTAAACATTAGAGAAAACAAATAAAAATGATATCACCTAAACACTTCAGCATTGACAGCAAATATCAAATCAAAACATACTGGGAAAAGTGTATTGATGTGGATTTATTGCTACTTCAAGATGAAGAACAACAATAAAATCGTTGTTTGATTGCTTGCTTCTACTAAATATTAGTGGAGACTTTGTCTAATGTGCATTTACTCTATATTCTTTCATTGTTGTTGATAACAGAAACAAAAAAAAACATGTGAATGTCCCTATCGCATATACGCCATTTAGTGAAATCCAACTGGAAAGCAGTTTTTTAGAAAAAAAAATCACAAGCTTTGATCTGTTGTTTAATATAACTTAAACATAGGCAGGCATATACCATAGGAGAACAGAAAAGGGAATAATCTGGAATCAAAACTTAATAGAAACCCATTTAAGGCAGAGGAATCAACAACAGGGACAACCTTATAAGAAATAAAACTAAACAATAAGGTAATAAAAATAAACCACTACATGTATGAACCACAATTTTTTTGGTAATAAACTCAGAATCTTCTCTGAAATGTATATATTTCATTTTGCACAAAATGCTAGACATGTTATCTTTCAGTCTTAAATCAGTATATTTTTAATGACTTCCATGCTTTAATATACCGATTGTACTGAAAATATTGTATCTGCATAAGGCCATATCGACAACTTGTGTTTGTTCGGTAGATAAAAATCAAAACACTTGGAAAACCTGAAACCGAAAGATATGATAAAGAACAAATAAGTAATAAGACCTCAATGGAAAGCCAAAATAAGCTTAGGGCATAGCTTTTTACGAGGGAGATTCTTCAAAAGTAGGTATTGCAAATTTCCAAAATAAAACCAGTTTTCGGACCAACACTGAAGTTCTGTCCACTGGGTAAGTCAATACACTAGGAGACTAATAGTCAAGAAACAGAGAAATCAAAGCAGTAAATATATATTAATTAGAAGTATGAATGATTGCAATAACATTGTATAAAAAGCTCAGCATAATCAGTTAAGTATAAAAATTCATGTTTTTTGAATCTTGTTTTCTTTCACAAGGTCGAAAAGGTATAAACAGGTAAACAGAAACCTACAGGGAAAAGATATTATAGCATTAACGTCTCCATCACAAGATGATTATTCAGGTAATCAGAGTATCTCAATCCCGGATAAACATATAACACAGAAAGCCGTTGGTAAAGTGCAAAACAGGAGTGGTGGAGAGTCGAGTACAGATGGAAACCAACATGAATACACTTATGTGGATGTGGAAAATACTAAGGAGCAAGAAGGAGAAAGCGTCGGAGCGAAGAAGAATGACCTCAACAGTGAAAACACAAGAGACGCATATACAATCCTGAATCCAAATGAAACTGGTTTTGATAGGTCAAAAATCAAAACAAAAATGTCTAATAAAAAGATAAATGATTTAGTGTTTGGAACAGATGATAATAATGACATTACATATGATACTTCAAACACGATACCCGATAAAGAAATAGACACTAATATTTATAGTCATACTATAGATAATGTGTACGATGTGTCAAGTCAGAAACAAGAATTTAAAGACAGTGAAGATATTTACGATCGTTGTGAAGAAAGTAGGATGGCGAATGATAAGACATATGATTGAATTTTACAACATTGACTCTCTGTAAACACAAAAATAACATGAACAATTCATGTCATAGATTTTGCTGATTTTTATGTTTGTGCTACCGATTTGTCCTTATGATTGTTTTCATACTATAGAGATTTACAAAAAGCTTTTCCAAATTTCACTATGATACTGTTAGAGGGTTAGAGAAGTAGCATGTATCATGGATCACATTGGTTTTTGTCTAAGGGTTAGATAATGACATTAACCAATCCGCTACCAAACAGACCTTTCAAAACACTTTATGCCTTGCCTTACTGATAGTGTGACGGGTGTCGCTAGCGGGGCAGGACATGCTTACCCTTCCGGAGCACCTGATGTCACTCCCGGTTTTCATGGGAGTTCACACTATGAGTGCCTTAGTTCTTAATGTTATCTTTTTATTTCCGTGCATTGTAGCTGTCTCACGTCCTTGTTTTGTCTTTGTTTTTATCTGTTACCGTTTTTGCCATGTCATTGGACTTCGATTTTTGTAGTCATCGCTTCCCTTGTTCCTTCGGTTTTCTACTGCCGTTGTTTCATTTTATATGTTGAAATTGACGCATTAATCACAAACACAATGCTATTTAGTATTTAAATTTTTCCTTGCGTGAGTTGACTGAGTTTATCAAAATTCTAACCACTTAGAAATAAAAGGCTTTATACCGTCTATGACACTCGGTAGATGTCCTTGGTAATGGATGTGGCTTCCTATTTCGATATATTTGGAAATGAGTACTTCTGTTTGGACTACTTTTGGATTATATCTTTCCATATTATTTGATAAAAATGCTGCTGATGAGGGGTTACTCATGGCGGTATTATTTGGCCATTTCAAAAATCTTAATATATATGAGCACTTTTCAAATCTATTTTTTCATGAAATTAAATTCACTTCCATTATAATATTTTGTAATGTAAATAAGTAGCATTTCTGACTTCCATTCTTTCATTCACATTAAGTGAGAACGACACTACTGAATAGGTCATGAAATTGTTTTTTTTTTCAATGCAAATTGTTGACAAAAATATGCTTATTAGTCTCAATATGAAGATGTAAAAATATGTATCTTAACTCTAGTAATTATTTTTAAAAGGATGCTGTTGATAAAACTTACTTAGATAAGCTTTTGTGAGTGCAATCGTCTATATGAATTGATTGCCACCATTGGGAAATACGTACAAAAACTTAGTTATTTCGGTAATAATGCTTATGAAAAGCGTTTCTAGTCTCATAATTAAATTTCGTTTGTCGAGAAAATAAAATTGTAATTAAACAGTAGAAGCATTGATTAAAATTGATATTGTATGTTTTCAATTTTAAAGAGATAAACTTTTTTTGGTTTTTGTTCGTCGTTTATGAGTGGCCGTTCATGTCATTGGCGGGCGTATATTTCTATAAGCATATATATACGCGTATATTATCAAGATATAGGCGTATATATGTATATATATTTGTTAAATACGCGCATATTCTTATCACATACGTGTATATTGTTAAAACATACGCGTATATAAACGCGTATTAAAAGCTGTTGGATATTTATATATAATTATGTTTCTAGACACAATATACGCGTATATGTGAACAATATACGCGTAAATACGCATTTATTTTAACATTATACGCGTATATATACGCCTATATTTCAATTGTGAATATACGCGTATATATAGACGTATATTTCAACAACATACGCGTATATATACGAGTATATTTTAGAAATTTACTCGTATTTATACGCGTATATTTTAAAATATACACGTATATATCCGCGTATATTTCAACAGTATACGCGTATATATACGGGTATATGACAGCAATATACGCGTATATATACACATATATTTTTAAAATCATTTACCAATGAAAATTACGGTTAGATATTTCAGAAGTTACACAACCAACTAAGACGGGAATTGAAAGTGAGTGTTTGCAAAAAATTAAAGGGAAAACCCGATGAATAGGCACTTGACTTTGCACTTCCGATATTCACAAGGAGGACATAATATTTATGAGTAATATATATAGACTTTTGCAAATGCGATTTTATTTTCTTCTTGGTTCAACGCCAACCAAGACATCGTTTTGATCCATAAACGCTTGAAACTTAAATTTTGTGCCCTCTGTGAAAAGCGGCTGGAATGTAGAGAAGGCGCCATTTGATGATTAAAGATGATTATACTAATGAGAGAAAATTAAGCGACTTAAAACTGAAAATATGGTGTCTTCTATCACGTCCACGCCAGTAGCTTCTCTGCACCAGGAAGTTATAATAAAAAAGACAAAAAATAATAATTAATTAAGAACTAATTAGATTTGGTCAAAGCTGCTAATAAAACTAATAGATTTTAAAACAAACATTTTCAGTTATTTGATTGCAATATTTTTCGTTCGATTTTTTTGTAAATTTCTTGAAACTCTCTAATACCAGTTTTTTTTGTTTTTTTTTTTAACTTTCAACAATTTTTTAAATTTCTTTTCAGTAAGTTTTATTTGAAGTCGGTAAAGAGTAAGATTATTAACAATATATTACATAAGCTCTGAAGAGCTTTTGACCAACTACCTGACCCAGACTACTTTTACATATATTTGATGATGGTATTTATAAAGCCTGGAGTAGGGGGTAAGCCTACAGGTCCCATTTAACTCGACAGAATTTAGTGGCATATGAGAATTTTGATCAAATGGTATGGCAATTGCATTTACATATTTAGATAAATCATATGATTTGGTTCTGGGCTACTGTTGTTTTCCGAATTTCACGAGTCAACGTTGAGTAATTAAGGGGTGAATTTTTAGCAGGAAGAAACTCTTAAGATTAGGAAACGCGGTGGGTATACTTGCCGTTTCTTCCTTTTATAGGACCAGGGGAAACTTCAAGTTTCACTGTTTTTTTTCTAAAACTTCCTGAACAGTCAATAGAAATTAATTTCAAATCTCAATGCTTCTCCTCAATGTCTCTCCGACCTCTTTGGAGTGAGACTTGAAGTCACTCTATTAGTACTGAGTCTTGTGACCATTGCGTTAAAAAGTTATCTCGGTAACTGTAAATCAGAATCATAAATACTGGGCAACCAGCGAACATTCTGTATTGTTTTTTGAAAAAAAAAAAAACAAAAAAAAAAAAAAACAGACAGTTACTTGATTCGCCATAGATGGGGTTCATAAAGCCTTTGGGGTTGCAACAGCCACTGTCCAAGCAGCACATATTTACATAAAAGTGCCTGTCGCTTATACCGTGTCAAGTATTTTTAGCTAATTGAATAGGGCCTTAATCTACAGTTATCGCTTCCATGTCATTTATACATATTCCCCCAATAGATGAATCAATTTCGTTTATCCATTCAAGATATATCACCTTGCAAAAGTGTCGCAAAATCCCAGAAATCTACGTTACCGACAGCTACTTTCCGAATGAAACCATACAAATATACAAAACTGAAACTTCCAAATGCTATAATATATACTACACAACGAAAATAATATTTTACGTTCCGGCAGAAAACCATGACTCGTAGACACAATGTAATTTTGCACGTAAGCATTATGCCCAAAAATGTCTCTTAAAATTTCCCACTTGATTTTCCTAAACAGAAAGCCTAAAACACACTTTAAAATGTGCTCTCTTATTTTTCCTAAAACATTTTTATTGTTGTTATAAGCATACACAACACGAATTTGCAGATGAAATGCCATGCAGTTCACTTTTTAGGTTTCTTAATTCAGGCAAAAGCGGATTTACGACTTACATTGACTTATAACTTACGACCTACGTCCAAAGTTACAACACCTTTGATAAAACGGTTGTAAGTTTTAGAGTATCTCAGTAAAACGGTCGCCTGGTGCACAAAATTTGATGGCATTAAAACTAAAATGGCTATGATTTATATTAGTTGCAAAGTAGATAAGATTTTCATATCCACAAATTTAATGAATTTAACCGAAAAAAAGACAAAACAGAGATTAAAAACATGTTAACATGGTCTATATTCAAGAATAAATGCTTAAGAACTAAAATCAATTATCAACAATGGGAAACGATATGCTTATTTTGCCGTTTGGTTAGGGTTAAAAAGATTTAAATCGTATTTGGTATAGAAGAGTAGTGTAAGGTAAGTGAGAACCGAACCGTCAGTCCGAAAAGAACAATCCAAGGACAATGGCAACGTCGGGAAAACAAAGAAACAAAGACATAACATGAGCACGGCACAGAAAAGAAAATGAAGACACGCACATATACAAAAATGAACAACACGGACCCAATTAAAACCATGGGTAAGATCAGGTACACCGGTAGAATAAGCATCTGCTTCTTATAAGACACCCGCCGTGTTGAACATGTCAACTCCGGTAGTGAAGTCAAATCCGGTAGAGGAAAATCAAACTTTAGTGGCAAAGACAAAGATCTGTTGTCATCTAGGAAACAGATATCTCATAGCGGTCCACAAGATCGTGATGTCGACCGTAAAACTTCTGTAGTGATGACCTCAAGTTATGGGCAACATACCCTTGCTTAAGTAGCCTATTTGTAAGCAACCGAGTTTTCATTTTCTCTTAGTTTGATAGCCATAATTTCTACAGCTAATACAAAAATTAAAGATGAAGCGGGACAGCCTTGTTTTATTCCACGTTGGATATTAAATTTTTCCGAAACCCATTGTTGAGTAAACAACCATTAATGTTACTGTACATAATTCTTACCCATCTTATGAAGTTTGATTTGAATCCAAATTTTTTCAAAGTTTCGAGCATGAAGTTCCACTCTAAAGAGTCAAAGGCTTTTGTAAAGTCTGTGAAAAGTGTAGCCCCATCTACTTTAAATTTTTCTGAATAGTCAATTACATCTTGTATTTGCCTAATATTGAAGCCAATATATCTTGTTTTCAAGTACCCTTGTTGATTTGAATGTATAACGTTATTTAAAACAGGTTTTAAACGTTGTGCTAATACATAAGCTAGTAATTTTGCATATAGTTCAATAAAGTAATAGGCCTGTAATTATCTAAGGAAAGGGGGTCTCCCTTTTTGTATATAAGTGAAATTGCTCCTATTTTTTGAGAGTTAGTTAGCTCCCCTTGTTCAAAACAAAAATTAAACACAAGTACTATTATATCTTTAATCCTATCCCAAAAAGTCCGGTAAAATTCTACATTTAATCCATCCAATCCTGGAGCTTTATTTAATTTCATTTTAAAAATTGCATCTGTACACTCATCTGAAGTAATTTTGCCTTCACAAGAGTCACTATCTTTATCTGAGAGTTTTTTACTATGCTGAATTGCATTTATGTAGTTTTTTGTTTCATATAAGTCCGAGTTTGTTGAAGTGTACAGTTTTTTGTAATAATTAACTTTAAGCTTTAAAATTTCATTTTGATCGTACGTAATTTTGTTATTTTCATCATAAAGTTGGGTGATGGTTTTTTTACTTTGTCTTTTTCTTTCCAGACCTAAAAAGTAAGCTGTATTTTTTTCTCCTCTTCTTCTACCCATTTTACTCTGGCCCTAATTTGATTCCCTTTTAGTTTTTCCTCATATAAAGCAGCTAATTGGTTCTCAACTATCTTTACTGATTCTATTAGATTTTGATAAGCATTCTGATTATCACATTTTGTATTCAATTTTCTAATTTGATTTCTAATGTTGTTATTTGGTCTCTTCGTAATTGCGATTTTATGTTTACAGTATTGAATTGTGCAATCTCTTACCTCAATTTTGAAGTTATCCCAAACTATATCAACTTGATTTGATTTTTCAATTTTCAGTTGATATTTTGAAATAAGATTATTAATCATACTTTGGTAATCTTCTTCTTTCAGTATTCAGCCATTAAGTTTCCAATAGCCCCTACCTTTAGACTGTCTATTCAAATTAATTTTCAGTGAAACACTATTATGATCAGTATATTGAATAACTATAGGCCTAATATCACAAGAAATACAATTTTTGTTTATTTCAGGACAAACAAGAAAAAAGTCTATTCTTGTTGCTTCACATTTGTTTTTCCTACTCCAAGTAAACTGAATCTTTTTGGAATTTTTTACTCGCCAGATATCTAGTAATTTCGAGGACTTCATAAGTGCTTTTAAACCATTTACAGGTTTATCAAATTTTTTCCCGGCTGTGCCTGCTTTAGTGTCGTTTCTAGACAAAATGTCGTTAAAGTCCCCCCTCCTATCAAAATTTGTCCTAAGTTATGCTCGTTGATAAATTGTTTAACAGATTTGAAGAAACTATTTCGATTTTTGGCTCTATTAGAGCGTAAATATTTACTATGGAATATATATCATCATTAATTTCAATATTCACTAATATAATTATGCCCTCTCTGTCTTGGTGAAAATCTATAATATTGTAGCAAAAATGATTTCGTATCCAAATTGCAACCCCATTTGAGTTACTTGAACCATTACTTAAAAATAAATCGTGTATTTTGTTGAAATATACGCGTATGTATACGCGTTTATTGTTGAAATATACGCGTATATATACGCGTATATTTTGTTATAAACATAACTGGATACAAATATTAAACATTTTTTATACGCGTGTATACACGCGTATATTTTAACAATATACACGTAAATAATAGGAATATGCGCGTATATAATAAATATATACGCGTATATATACGCGTATAAAAATATATGCGATGTTAACCCGCAAATACAAATGTAAACTTGACTGGACGGAATGTTTCGATGTACGAAGGAAATTCGACTAAAGGTGAAACATTTGAAGACTGCAAAATCTACATAATTATTTAATAATGTAATTGAAAGTTTTTAATCCATTTTTTTTATTGTTCAGTGACTAGTATCAATACGTTGACGGCCTCTTTTACAAACAAAAATGTAAAAAATCTAAAATAGACAATTGTTTAATTCAGACTGCATGGAGTTTGTCTCTCCTGCAGTGTGGAGTCCGTAAACAGATTCCCCGTGAGAAAGATGTATGCTCTCTATATGTCAGTTATTGTGTACTTTTTCGTGAGAGAATTTCTCATACGGATATACATATGTACTATCATTCTTTCAATATTTGGCGTTTATTGTTTTTGTAATCTCCAAATGTTATTCTGACCACCTGTTTATACTGCCCACATCTCACTATTTTATAATGCCAAATTTTCTTAAAATCGATTTTATGAGTGCCCTGCGTTTGGCTACGTGTTGCAACCGTCTGCTTAAGCTTATGTTTAAGGAACTAGTGGTTTTATCGAGCAACGGAGGACAGTGATTGTGAGAGCACTTTGCCAATTTCATTCATGTTTGTTGTATCCATGACCAGAAAAGATCTCATGGATTCTTCTCTAATATTACCTACAATAATCATTGTTCCTGGACATGTGATGATATGATTAAGGCACTCAATCTTTTGCTGGACAATATTTTTGTTCGTTTTGGGAACACTTTTTATGAACAGGTCATAGGTATTTCCCATGGGTACAAATTGTGTACCTTTAATTGCAGATCTTTTTCTCTTCTGTTACGAACGAGACTTCATGAAAAAACTTCAAAACGGAACAATACCAAACAGTGATAAACTTATTTCTATTTTCAATGATAACAGCAGGTATATTGACGATATCCTCACTATTGATAATCCCCAGTTTTTAGATTATGTAGACATTATTTACCCACAAGAACTAAAATTAAATAAAGCTACCAATGATTCTTAATACTGCCCTTTTCTGGATCTTACTATCATTATTGACTTTGGTAAAATAAAAACTAAAATATATGATAAACGGGATGATTTCGATTTCACTATCACTAATTTCCCTTTTCTTGACGGCGACATCCCTCTTGCTCCATCCTATGGGGTGTATATTTCTCAACTGGTACGATTCGCACGAGTGTGTTCTACTCTTGACGATTTTGATAAACGTAACCTTACTATCACAGCCAAAATTTAACAACAGGGTTACAGATTTCATAAGTTGTTGAATACATTTAAGAAGTTTTATAATAGATATGAACATTTGATGTCTAAATATGGCGTTACTCGTAAACTAAGGGCATTTCTAATCCTCGTTTTTACAGAAATGTTGTTACAAAATGCCAGAATTTGATTAAAAGTCCAGAAAAACTGGGACGTAACTTACATTCTTTACGTAATAGGGGATATCGACAGGATATTCTGCTTGCATCCGTTAGCTTTGAGACCTAATGACCTGAAAATTTTGCACACATACTAGCCTCTCACTGATACTGTCGATGACTACTGAAATCTATGATGATTCTTGACCAAACCCTTCGGGAAGTTTAAATTTGATTTTTCTTCCGTAGTGTGACAGTGGTCTACCAGCAGACTAGGCTCCTTGAGCTAGCCGGCAGTTTAGCGGTGGGCACCCCTTTACCCATCTTTCTGAATTATGTATTGTTTTTTACTTTCCCTTCAAGATTGTGGTCATGGAGTTAGTGGTCTACCTGTATTGGGTTTTATTCGTATGTTTATTATACTTTAGGGAAACTGGATAGATAAAGGGGAGGTTTGGGTACCCAAAAACCGGTTTAACCCTACTGCTGGCTTTTGCTAGTGCCGGTACCAATTCGGCTGTCACGAGTTCCTATCGTTGTCTACGTTTGTCTTTTGTCTTATTCGTGTTCTTCATGTGTAATTCTATAGCAGATTGTGGCATGTAATTATAATTTTCAGCCATTGTATGTGTTTCCTGTTATCCATTTTTTACATGGATGTAGCGTTGATCGACATTTAGGAAAGAATTCCGCTCAAACCGGTACTAGGGGTTGTCTTAAACTTACCAGACATATGAGCAAAGCTCATTGGTGACTTCACGATGAAGAACAACAGAAAAAAGCGTTTTTCTTTTGCTTGGATCTCCCATGAATTTGTAGAAACTTTGTCTCATATGCATTTACTCCATATCCTTTCATTAATTAATTAATGAAAAAATGGAGTAAATGCATATGAGACAGAGTCTAAAAAAATACATGGTAAGACCAAAATGCAAGCAATGAAACAATGCTTTTGTTGTAGTTCTTCATCTTGAAGTCACCAAGACTTCAAGATGAAGTCTATTTCAAGTATGGACTTACCGTACAATGATACAGTTTTCAATATATACCAAATTCCTAGCAGCGAATCGCTCATTATGTGAGAAAAGGTTTCTCACGAAATTGACATCATGGTTTTTTCTACTTCGAATTGCACAATCGCAGATTACATGGTCGAAAAGTGAATTATAATATAAAAAGCCAACGTAAAAGCATCTTAAATGTAAAAGATTTGAATACCGTTTTCAAAAACAATGGATGTCACGGCTTGTTCACGAACCTTTGTTGATTTCCTGTGACTCAACCTTAAAAAATCTCTTTGGAGTGTGATACTATGTCTTTTAATCACTTACTTTACTTTTAATAGCCAGCTCTATAAATGTTCTAAATTCATTGATGTTTTCTACTATCATCGACCTTTTCCGAGAATCGACGAATACGATAAACATTTAAAATAATTTTTGAATATTAAATATATCAAAAAAGTAATTGACCTGATTGACAACGCAGGAATTTTTCAAGACCAAAATGTTCAAAAACTTGTACAAATTTACTTTGCCAACAAGGACTTGCTGTCATTTCCTTCTCTTGCAAAATACATGTAAGAAGTTTATTTTTCCTTTCTTTTTAATTATTTTTTTTTAATAATTCCGCTATGTCTTGTGATGCTAACTTCGAGAAAGAATATGGAGTAACCCATTATAAAAAACATTCAAGTCAAAATTAAATCCCAAAAAGGCATAAAGAAAGAACATTCTCAAAGATGTTGCAACTAGACTATCCTGAAGAGTCCGTACAGAAGGATGGAATCGGTGGAACTGTTATATTGCTAACTTACTTGACTATTTGTTTTTTGAATATATTTTATGTGCACTTGTGATTTTATTTCATATATAATTACAGTTATGTTCCGTAAAGAAAATTATACTCATAAATATAAAATCAAACATAGCTGGATTAACAAAATACATTCACTAGTACTTTCTTGTTTTCGTTAACAATCTTCAGGCGAAATAGCGTAACTATGCAGAAGTAGTCACGCAACGTCATAATATTCAGTATAATATCAAGGGAGATAAATTTCACAACGTTAGATAAAAAATTTTGTTCTAGACTGACATCCATTTAATGTTGGTTTCTATACAGAAATCAAATATTTTTTCCTTATAGACCTTCTTATCGCGTATTCTTTATCTTATTTTTAAAAAAAGGAACATGTTTAAAACTTCCACTACAGCAAACATCCAAATGTTTACTAACGGTAATGTTCCTGTATTGCAATTACCGTATGTGTTGCCGATGAATGTGTACGCGCTGTATTAATGTGTTTATGGTTCGTTCAATATAAATCTCTTTGCAATTACTACATTCGATGCAATACAAGTTTTTGCTTTTGGCAATTTTGTCGGAATTTGAATAAATTATTTTTCCTGATTTTGTTTTTAATTCATTACCAACATGAATATGGTTACAAAACATTTGGTTACTTCAAATTCCATCTTTCTGCGATTTGGTCGAATTTCGCGCGTGTCAATATACGTTATTTCCAAGGTCACCAACAGAATAGATTTTTATAAAGATAATTATATTGAGTTGCCTTCTAAGCTATCTGTAAATAGGATGAAGTCAAAATTTAAGGATTTTGGTAAAAAATATGTATTTGTACCTGTTGACAAATCTTTCAAAAACATTGCTATCGAGTGAAACAAATACTATATCGACGTCCAACAAAACGAACTGGACAAGTCAAACACTTCCAGACATATCATTGGGGACGAAAAAAATGTTAACCGAGAATTATAAGGATAGCGAAATGCTTAAGTTCTACCTAATAACAACTTTCCTACTATGTACTGGGCTCCTAAATTTAAAAAAATCCCTACAAGCATCGTTTTTTCGGCATCTAGTAAGTGTTCTACCACTAATATATCTATCCTTTTTAGCTCACCTGACCTAAAAGGTCATGTGAGCTGTTGCCATCACTTGGCGTGCGTCGTCGTCGTCCATTCGTCCGTCCGTCCGTCGTTAAAGATCAACTCCTCTGAAACCACTGGGCCAATTGCAACCAAATTTTGTCACAATAGTCCTTTGGTGATGTAAATGAAAAATTGTGTCCGACATGTCCGTGCGTAATCCAAGATGGCCGCCATTGGGACCAATTGATTAACATTGGACCCTATGGGAAATTTTAATTATTTTTTTTCCTAGTCGAATTTTGATGCAGTTTTTTTCATTGGATTCCTTATGAAAAATAAACATGGCGCACAACTATCAGATTTTGGATAACTCTTCCCTTTCCGAGCTATAAGGGGTCAAACGGGGCCAAAATCGCACTTTTACAAAGTACCTCAATTTTTTATTTTTCATCCGATTTTGATGGGGTTTCTTTCTTTGGATTCGTCTTGACATAAACTGTTGGCGGTGTACCGACGGATTTTGCGTAGCTCTTACCGTTTTCGAGTTATAAGGGGCCTAAGGGGGCCAACGTCACACTTGTACAAAGTACCTCAATTTTTTATTTTTCATCGGATTTTGATGGGGTTTCTTTCTTTGGATTCCTCTTGACATGAGCTTTCGGTAGTGTGTCGACGGATTTTGCGTAGCTTATACCGTTTCCGTGCTATAAGGGGCCTAAGGAGGCCAAAATCGCACTTTTACAAAGTACCTCAACTTTTTTTATTTTTCATCGGATTTTGATTGGGTTTCTTTCTTTGGATTCCTCTTGACATGAGCTTTCGGTAGTATGTCAACGGATTTTGCGTAGCTCTTACCGTTTCCAAGCTATAAGGCGCCTTAGGGGGACCAAAATGGCACTTTAACAAAGTACCTCAATTTTTAGCTGAAAATTGTATCTGAGATGTCAGTGCGTAATCCAAGATGACCGGCAATGGGGTCCATTGATTAACATTAGACCCAATGGCAAATGCATTCAACAATCAACACCTCTGAAACAAATCAGCCAATTGCAACCAAACTTTGTCATAATAGTCCTTGGGTGGTGTTAAGTAAAAAATCTGTCTGACACGTCCCTGCATAATCCAAGATAACCGCCAGCAGTCCCATTGATTAACTTTAGACCTCATAGGAAATGTATTTAAAAATCAATGTTATTGCATGGATGTACCACTGCTATATACAGGTGAGCTATACAGGCTCCTGGGAGCCTCTAGTTTACTAATTCACTAACTTGTATATAGGACTTGATTAGTAAATACGGTGAAAAAAACTTATTAAAACTCTGTTGTAAATTCTGTTGAAGTTTTAGATAAACTACAATGTATTCAAAGATCTGTCTCATCCAGTTACAGTTATGATTTTTCCAGGCTTTAAACTTATTTATTAACAAACTTGTTCTCGTCTTGATATAGCTGAAATATTGCTGAGTAGACGTTAAACAATATTCAGTCAATCAATCAATCCACGCTTTAAACCACTCTTCCACATAATTTGATTAAATTCAAACTTTGACAACTTATGAAATGGTCTTTTAAATTTTCTAGTCCACAGTTCATTTGTTCTTACAAAAAACAAGGATTTTTCTCTTATATTACCTACAATAATTATTGTTCCTGGACATCTGATAATATGATTTTGCTGGACAACTTTTTTGTTCGTTTTGGCAACACTATCAACACTATTTATCAACAGGTAATAGGTATTCCCATGGGTAGTGCGGACGTGTTTTACAAGCAGACTAGGTTCCTTGCGCTAGACAGCAGCTTAGCGGCGAGTACTTCTTGACCTATCTTCTTAATTAAAATTTGAGAAAAATAGTCATGTCAGTACTAAAATTTACCTAAAAGAAGGCGACTTTCATTTACATGGATAACAATATTCTTACCTCTTCTGCTTACGGATTAGTTGATTCGTTACGCGAGAACTAGTGCTTCCAAAACTGCAAACTTTATCGTTAGTCGTAGTTATCTCCGTGACCGCCTTATTAATCAAGGCTTCAAAAAATTCCGTCTCACACTATCATTAAAAAAGTTCTGTGATAAATATCAGTTCCATGTGAAATGACTAAATACCGAAGTTACTGTGAATTTAAATTCTGCATATGCGCATTTCGACAACTTATGTCTCTTCAATGCAGATAAAATCTAAATGTATGGAAGATCATAAACTCAAAGATGTTTAAAAACTGATAGAGAACAAAAAACCAATATGATCTAAATGTGAAGCCCAAATCAGCTAAGGACAGAGCCTTGCATGAGGGAGATACTCCTTAGTTTTCAACAAATTTGAATTTTCGGTCCGAACTATGATACATGATTCATTTTTACTTAGTCCTGATATAAACATTTCCTTTCACTTTCAACGACCTTTCAATAGCAATTGCTGTTGAGTTGCTATCGGACAGTACTGCAAAAGAAAAGAGGGAGGGGGTGCGCGCCTTCGGAGTTCGGTTCTTGACAATTCTGTTCGGTAATTTTGTATTATATTAATTCACGTTTCATCATACTCTTTCTTTTTCAAGATTGTGGACTGAGAGTTAGTGGTGGGTTTTATTTGTATGTTTTATACTGTAATCCGGGAAATTTTCGCTGCAGTTTAATTTTCGCAATTTTTGGCGTTTGGAATGGAAGCGCGAATAAAAAAAAAACGGCACGAATATACTTATTACCTGCGTCACCAACGGTGACCGCAGGTCTAGGAGCCGCTCGACTCCGTCCGTCCGTCCGTCCGTCGCGCTTTGGGGGTACCAAGTTTTTGTAATCTGAAACTCAGACACCTTTGACCTGATACTTTTGAAACTTTGCACAGTTGTTCTGAACACATTGAAGATGTGCACCTCCCCTTTTAGTGAGATTTAGAAAAAAAATTGTGGAATTTATCTATTGTTGAACTTAGTCATTTTTTCATCAAATTTTAACATTACGGTGCTGAGTTTGTGTATTCTGAAACTCAGACACCTTATACCTGATGCTTTTGAAACTTTGCACAGTTGCTTTGAACACATTGAAGATGTGCACTTCCCCTTTTGGTGAGATTTGGATAAAAATTGTCGAATAAATGCATTGTTGAACTTGGTCATGTTTGATTAAATTGATTAAATTTTAACATTGCAGTAATGAGTTTGTGTAATGTGAAACTCTGACTCCTTACACCTGGTGCTTTTGAAACTTTACACAGTCGTTCTTGACACATTGAAAATGTGCACTTCCCTTTTTGTGCAGATTTGAAAAAAAAATGAGGAATTTATGCATTGTTGAACTTAGTCATTTTTCAGCATATTTTAACATTACAGTGCCTGGTTTATGTAATCTGAATGATTAACATCTCTGACTAAATATCTTTGGAAGTTTTTACTGTTGTTTGAACACACTGGTGATGTGAACCTCCCCTTTAGGCCAGTTTTGATGTAAAAAAAAACACTTTCTAAGTTGAACATGAGTGACGGTGACGCAGGTCCAGACATGGTGACTTGAAGATGAAGAACAACAATAAAAGCGTTGTTCCTTTGCTTGTTTTTTACCCACGTGTTTTTACCTTGTATTTGTAGAGACTTTGTCTCATGTGCATTTACTCCATATCCTTTTATTCACCGTGTAATTGGTCTTGTCTATTATTGAAGTCAATGGTCAACAGTTTGGCAGCGCGAATTCAAATCTGGGCGAACTAAAATCCTGTCAATTTACACCGAAATAAAGACGGCGCAAAAATTTCCAGGTTTACAGTATAGTATAGGCAAAAAAGATAGAGTAAGGGAAGGTTTTGGTACTCATAAACCGTGTTAAGCCTACCACTGACTTTTGTTAGTGCCAGTACTGAGTCCGGCTATCCCGAGTTCCTGTGATTTTTTACGTTTGTTTTTGTCTTTTTCAACGTTTTCCATGTGAAATACCTTTGTGATTTTCGGTGTCATTGAAGATGTTTCCTGTTATCTTTTCTTTTATAATTTTTACTATCCACTCCATTTCGCTTTTTTCGTATTGCCATTTGACAAATTGCAATAAAATCATTAACTAGATACATGTAAATATCAGATACATAAAAATGAAATTTAATCGCACAAGCAACTGCCTCAGACATATCTGAGTTTAAAGTTATACTTGATAGATTAAGGTCAATAAATAATACCTAGTATTTAAATAAAAATAAATTAAAAAGATAGTCATTGTATGACTTTGAGAAATACTTCCTCGTTATAATATATTCGACATGGACGACATTTATATGGCAATTTGTCTTTTCTTGTTGATTTGTTGTCTACATGCAGGTAAATATTTATCTATAGATAATGCAAAAAAAAAAGAAAAAAAAATTCTAAAACTAACAGGGAAAGTACAGGAAGTATAAGAAAAACTTCTATTATTCTTTTATCGATAATTTACTAAATCATTGATAGCACAAAAGGTTGAAAAAAATCAAAGAAATAAGGAACTGATAGTTGATTTGCAAAAGTATCTGTTAGATATTTGAAATACATTTTGACGTTCTTCTTTAAAATCTGGGCGTCGATTATTATGTTTTTGCGAATATTTTTTTTTGTACTCGTGGAAAATATTATTTTCACTATATCAAAGAAATTCATATTAAATTTTCACAAGTACAATGAGTTACAAACCCGGTAATGATACATAGATAACATTGATGATGATAAAAAAATAAAACATGAACAGAATGCATTGAACATGAACGAATAATGCAAAAGCACCTGAGCATCATCAAGTATATTTGGAAATATAAATCTAGCTTATAAGGAAATAGAAAACAATCATAAGTTCTGTTAACCTACTTAGTTTGTGATCATCTTAAATTGTACAGAACTTGTCATGCACAATAGTAAAAGTTTGCCATGAATTGTTTGAACACTTCTAGATCTAGATATAATTACAAAAAACAGTAAATAAGATGATACTGATGACATGTAGACGGACGATGAATGCTATAACCAGGTCTGCAAAAAACTTACAATAACCAAACTTAAGAAAATCTTGTTTAAAACAACGGAGTATCAAATATCCAAAATTAAAAGAATGTTGTCTAAAACTAAGGGGTATCACCCTCTTGCAAAGCCTTTTCATTAGCTGAAATTTGCTTTCAATTTTAATTTTTTGCTATTTTAATGAACCTGTCGATATTTCGATTTCCAAATGAATATGCACTGAATAGACGGTATTTTGTTATTTATGTACAATAATCGAAAACAGCAGAAATTCATGATAACATCTTTAGTCTTTAGCTATTGGCAGTGCGAAAAATAGACTTAAATATCAAACATTTCCTGCCAAAAATAGTGTTAAATTTGAAAAAGTGTACAACAGGCAACAAACCCAGTCAAGTAAAAATCTTTTAAAAAGCCATTACATTACTTTTAATAAAACTAGTAGAAACCCGTGGATGGGGTTACGAATGGCTCCCTTACTAAGAATGGAGCAATATAGAATTTTTAGACAGAGCTATATTTACAGGAATCATTTGCAAAATAAAAAAGGTTGAAAACCATGATTGAGAACTATTTTATATAATACTATTTTAAATCGTGAAACAATGTTTGACGTTCGTTTCATACTTGTATTATACAATTATGGTCTTTTGTAGAGGTCTATTTAAACCGATATCGAGCGTCAGTCAATATTGATTTTTAGAGGTCTATTTAAACCGATATCGACCGATACAAAAGACCATAATTGTTTTATTATATAATTAAAACAAATATACCTTACAATAATCTGATTCTTGATCAAAAACATAATTCAAGAGAATCGACTTAAATTTGTGTAAATTTGACAGAAGTTGACTAACCGAAGACTTTTTTTGCCTTTTTTGGCATTTCGGTAATATTTGATTTCCAATGACAGCTTCTCGACATCGACGTTGTACATAATGTACCGATTCAGAAATTCCGTACTCGCGAAATACGTCTTGACCAATCAGTGACGTCGTGAGCAATTATATATATATATATTACAGTATCTCATGCAATTTCTTCTTTTTATTTTTATTTTAATTAAATTTAATTTATTTTTTGTTTCCTCTTTGAATATGTCAAACCCTGAATTTTCAATTATAATGACAATGATTTTATCATGTGTTTATCGTTTGTATTTTGTATATATACAGCGCTTAGAGTAATTCTTTTAATAATTATTTAATGCGCTTTATAAATATTGTAAATAATAAAAATAATAATAATAACAATCACAATCCCACAATGTTGCACAATTTCTGCATTGGTCTATTGTGCACTGTGCTTTGCGACTGACAGTGTATATGTTTATTGTAGGTGGTAATGCTAGGTTTACATCGCCGATCAGACCAACTCGATCAACTCGACAATGCTGTTTAATCCCTATCAACGTCATAAAATTCATTGATCGAGCTAGCTCACGACGTCCACTCGACCTTTACCCGATTTAACACGACTAACACTCGACCATTCTCGATCTCTTTACGATTCACGTACGACTTATGCTCCACCCACATTTGACCAACCAGACTTTGTCAGATTGAGCCAGATTATAGCCCGATTTGTGTTTGATTAACTAGACCTGGTCGGGAGAAGATCGAGAAATGGTCGGGTGTGCTCGAGTTTGTCCTGTTAATACCTTTGTATATACGGGGGTAAAATGTAAAAATTCAGGGACCAGTTCAGCATGGTAGAAGAGCAGCAAAATTTGTGGCCCATGTGACTGATGCTTCAAAGAAAAGATGATAACTGTGATAAATCTAGAGTAGCAGAGAAGGCGGGTCTGACACAAAAGGTGTGTAGTTTGGGTTATACAATAGCAAATGCTTCAAAGTCATCATTACAGAGGAATGAATGTTCGCTTTAACATACTAGCAGGCAATCTTCAACATGCGTCAGAATGCGACTGTGCGTTTTTTCTGTCATTACATGTGGGACTTATCTGATACATAAAACAGAAGACATATCATCATATGATATCGCATGTACATTGTATAGCTTTAAACCTGATTTCTGTAGAAAATCCGGTTTTTAGAAAGTGAAAATGGCGAGCGGCTTCCCGTTGGGTACATTTTCACTGTGCAAATCTAAAAGATTTTTTTATTTTCTAGTAAATGTTACAAATATTCAAAAATAGCATTTTTCTTATTGGATTTAGCTTGAATCATATCTTGTGATAAGAGTACAAACCTACTCGGAAGTAATAATATTTCATGCTTGAATTCATGTATTTAGTGAATCTATATCTGGGGTGTGTATACTGGGTACATCTTGGTTTCAATTTCAAATTCTGTCAGCATAACTATATTCGATTGAATTTAAGCCCCTTGCACATCATCTTTTAATTATACTAAAAGCATGCACAGTCTAATATTCTTTTCTACAATCCTGATATAGCAAGATTGAGCTTTTGCCATTATTTTGTGTCCGTTGTCCATGAACTTTGCATTCAAGTATATTCTATCCAGAAACCGCCGAGTCATGATATACCTCGATTGGTTCAATGTGAAAAAAAGTCATGTCCGTTTCTAATCAAATAGAACCGCCACCGGAGTAGTTTTAAATTTAATCTTATGGGAAAACTCATTTAAACGTTACCTCTAAAACTCCTAAGCCAATAAGACCAAACTTGTAACGATTGCCGAATGATGGTCCCTTTTCAAAATAGTGTCTGTCATATCGTCAGCTAATACAAGATGACTGCCAAAGGGGGACAAAGTTAAACATTGTACCAGAAGGATTTTCAGTGGACCAATTGCAGACAAAATTGGTCAAAATAGTCCTTGGATGTTCCAATTCCAAATTAGCATCCATGAATTCAAAGATGGCCCACAACGGGGAACATAATTAAATATTCGACACACCTTAGATATCCATCCAAATACCTTCTACTTTGAAACTACTTTGCCAACTGGTCAAAATTGAAAACAAGAGTCCTTCGCTGGTCCCCACTTGACAGTATCCGGTAGATTCTCATCATATTTTCGTATTGACAATTTCAACACGAGGGGAACTAGCGGTAGAAAAGTCTTTTGCGAAAGCAATACACAAATGATCCGTTGAAAATTATAATTGATCTAGTATAACATAAACAGTATAACAATAAACAAAATAATAAACTTCACAAAAATATTGAATGTCCAATTTCAAGAATACGGGGTCCGTATACTTTATGCCGGATTTCCGAACTCCCGAAGCTAGCAAATTGTCCTGATTATATACGTAGGTATGATTTTGAGCTAATGTCATTTGCAATGATTAATACGGAATTACTCTGCCACTTGTCACTTATGACGCAGTCTTAATTAAATAAAATTACAATTAGTATAACTTAAATTAACGGTTGTATCAAAACGAATAAAGGCAATTTTTGAATAAAATAATTAAATATAGAAATATGAAAAGTTTTCAAAATTTTAAGAATAAGTTCGATTTTTGCACTATGACAATTCCTCCATGCTCCAGGTAGACTCTGACCCAGAGTCTGTTAAATTATTGTTTACTTTTTCTTTTCTTTCTTCTTTGGTTTGACGTTGTTGTTTTGAGAAAGTGTCTCGAACCTACTTTTCCAAATCAGTGTATCTTTCTGTTCTTCTTCCAGTTGTTCTTTGTATTCGTTAACCTTAATTTTGAATTCCGAGATAAGTTTGTCCTTGAATTGAACGTGACCGCTTAGATAGTTGATGTCCATTTGTAGATTATTTATTTGTCTCATTTTCTCGGCAGAAAATGTTCTTAACTGACGGATTTCCGTTTTTAACTTATTCATCTCTTCATCGTGGCACTTTATCAAATCTCTATGCGGACTACGCAATTTTCGATTTTCCTCTTTAAGTTGGCGGAGTTCACGCTCAAAATTTTCTACTCGTGCATCGGCAACACACAAAGCTTTGCCTAATTTAAAGTTAGCCTTTTCCCACTGTTTATTTTGCTTCTTAACTTCCTTGAGTTCAGTTCTTAGAGTGTTGTCCATGGATTTCATGGTGTCATTAAAATCATTATCACTAAGTTCAGAATAAGGAAAAATTGTCATAACACTTTTGGCTTTGTTGTATGCTTCCATTCTTCTAGAATCTCTCATTTTACGTTTTTCAGATTTAGCGTTTTGATTTGGTAGTCTGGTAAAACACAGTTTTGCATAATGTCCAAAATGTCCACATTTAAAACACTTACTTTTGACTGCAAAGCAATAATGATAGACAGTACTGGGTTTTCCGCATCTAGTACATTCTTTGAAGATTCTTCTACGGTGAACGGTATTCCATCTCTGAGTCTCCAGAATGTTCACTCTGTTCCATCTCTGATATTCAGGATACATGCTTAACAATTAACGTACGGGAACTTTGCAACGCAAACTGCAGACAGATGTTACAAAATCCACAGAATGCTCCGGGTTCTAGCACCAACTTTCGTATTGACAATTTCAACACGAGGGGAACTAGCGGTAGAAAAGTCTTTTGCGAAAGCAATACACAAATGATCCGTTGAAAATTATAATTGATCTAGTATAACATAAACAGTATAACAATAAACAAAATAATAAACTTCACAAAAATATTGAATGTCCAATTTCAAGAATACGGGGTCCGTATACTTTATGCCGGATTTCCGAACTCCCGAAGCTAGCAAATTGTCCTGATTATATACGTAGGTATGATTTTGAGCTAATGTCATTTGCAATGATTAATACGGAATTACTCTGCCACTTGTCACTTATGACGCAGTCTTAATTAAATAAAATTACAATTAGTGTAACTTAAATTAACGGTTTTATCAAAACGAATAAAGGCAATTTTTGAATAAAATAATTAAATATAGAAATATGAAAAATTTTCAAAGTTTTAAGAATAAGTTCGATTTTTGCACTATGACAATATCAAAGATGATCACCAGCCAAACTTGATCACAATAGTCATTGGAGTCCTTTGGATTGCTCCTTCAAAAACTGAAGTAAGGCCCTAGTGAGAGACTGAAGCTCTTGAAAGCATCATGTTCTGCTATTGTGAAAAGATGACATTATGTCGTGTTAAATCGAGAAAAGGTCTTGAGTGGTCGAGTTAAAGTCGGATACAGGTCGGGAAAAAATCGGGTTATGGTCTGGAAGATCTTGTATAGAGAAAAAGAAAGAATCGTGCTAGTCGAGTAATGATCGAGTACTAATCGAGTTGATGTGGAAGCGACTCGGCATAAATCGAGACGCGAATGAGTTAATGTCGGGTAGAAGTCGGCATGATCGGAAGAAGTTTTGAAACTCGATCAAGACCGATCCCTTTTCGACCTCTTCACGACTACCTCGATCAGACCCCGATTGATTCCCGACCTGTTCTCGAAATATAATGCACACGACCTGTACACGATATTTTTTGACATGTCAAAAATATTCGGGAACACAGCTCGAGTTAAGCAGAGTTAGTAAGATCGCCCCGATTTGGTCAGTAGACCGAACCCGAGCATTCAAGATCAGTATCCCGATCAATGAATATTAATGAATATTCATAGATCGAGTTCGGTCGAGTTGCTTTGATCGGCAGTGTAAACCTACCATAAAGGGTCATTTTCGTGCATCGTGATTGCATGGTGTTTTTCATTTTCAGGGGTGTCCGTGATAGATTAATGCCATTATTTCACTGTGTTTCGTGCATGCAAGCCAAATTCTTACCGTCTTTTCGTTCATCGACTTTTATATTTATTTTTTTTTACCTTCATCCTTGGCGTAACATGATCTACATAGTATGTATAATCCAAAATGCTAATAAAAAGCAGATATCACACACATGCATACCGTGAAAATGTCATCTGCAAAATTTTGTCTCAACAATTAACCATATCACATGTATAGCCATAGGAACATATTTTCCTTATTTTTTGTACAAAAGTAATTACAGACCTGCCTCGGCCTACTAATCCAATATCCTTGATGTGAATAGGTCGCCCGGTCCGGAGAGAAGCATTGTAACTTTGAAAACTTTGACAAAAAGCAAAACAAATAATTACTTTCTTCAAGTCTGGGCTGACCTATTTTTTACTGCTGCTCACTGCTTGTTGTATGTTTATCTTCGTCATTTTCAACATTTCTATGGTAATTCACCCATCTGTAGCACAAAGTACCAACCATTGCAACATTTCGCGATTCAATAAAGCCAATATAATTTCGGACCGATGACGGAAACCGCGATTCCGTAATTAATTAATTTAGTTTATTAGCTAATTGCAGCCATAATTGCATATATGCCAATAAAATTTTAAAATGGCACAACCATCCCAACTTTTGGATATGGTATTTGTTCTTTCTGCAGTAACCTGGCCAACAAAAAGCGTCTTATTATTAAAGTAGTATAGATATTATTGTTATTTAATAGTCTCATTTTCAAGAAACTACAACTGAAATCGTTTTTACAATTAAAAGTCACTACGACAAGATACAATGTACGAAGTCGTAGTAATGAGAAATACAAAGTCTTTGCGAGAAAAAAAAGTTTCCTACGAAAAAAGTAGTAAACAAGAACTTAGTTTACAATTGAACAGTACAGGGAAACACATTCAAAGATCTCCTTTGAAACCACTTATCCTATTGGAATCAAACTTGGACACAATTGTCCTTTGTCGACTCAAATGTGTCCTGTAAATGAAATATAAGGTAATGATGGGAAACATACAACAAAGTTTATATCAGATCCAAGATATCTGCCAGTGGGGAACATAGCTTAACAAAGGACACTATGGAAAAGTCATTCAAAGATCCTCTCCTATGAAACAGTTTAAACCATATTAATTCTCACTAGTCTTTGATTGAACAATGAAGGGATATGGAGTAAATACAAATTAGACAGTCTCCACAATACATGGTAAAAAAAGCGGTGGAACAACGCTTTTATTGGTAGTTGCCTTCAAAGGTGTTTGATTTTTATGTTGGTACATCATCCAAAATAGCCATTAATTAGCGAAGAACATTATTAAACATAGAACCGTATGGATAATGCATTCCAAGATCTTTTCCTCTGACCACATGAGCTATATTACATAAAATCGAGATATATTAAAATTCTAGAAAATGAGACCCTTTAACACTGTGGTTATTTGGACTATGTCTTACATGGACGGGATGAGCTATACAGGTTGTTGTGAGCCTCTAGTTTCTCATTATCACAAAAGTGTAGATTATTGTAAACATGTACGTAAGTAGTATATAGCATACGTTCAGACCACTTTTGACGAGGAGCCCCATAGTGCATTCTTTGTAAAATATTTTAGGGCTGCTTCGTTTTTTCCCTCCCGATTCCGGTTCCGGAAATCGTTTCCGTTCCGGAACCGAGAAGTGTCTGCCATATTTAGTATGTCGCTGACCTTTGGTTTCTCAACATCTATGTCTTACCTTAAGCTTTGGTCTCACTTGTCTATTGCCATTGGTCATGCACTGTCATTGGTAAATATTGGTCTCGCCCTACCTCAATTCAAGATTCTTTTATTAGTCTCGTCCTATCTCCATTCAAGGTTCTTTTATTAGTCTCGTCCTACCTCCATTCAAGGTTCTTTTATTAGTCTCGCCCTATCTCAATTCAAAGTCCTTTTTTGGTCTTATCTTTGATCTCATGCTAACCCTAACCTTTCACCTGACACTGATCCTCTTTTTGTTATGTAATGTTGTCTATGTTCATGGCTTACCCTAACCCACCTAACCTTAACTTTTATTTTGACCCTGGTCATTGTGTGCTATATGTCATGTTCTCTAAACCATACTTTAACCCTAGATATTTTGCATTATATATTATTTATGTTGTATTCCGTAAGTCCTTATACATTCGTTTCCTGATTTTGTTGTCATTTGTTCATGACTAACTCTAACTATCTTTTCTTTTTTTATTTACTTCTGCTTTTATCCAGTGCTATTCTTCCTTTATCCAACCTCTAACCCTAACCTAAGTTGCTATGAAAACTTTTAATTTTTTATTTGTTTTTCTTTTGTTTGT